>JAMYHX010000191.1:0-70934 GCA_025529335.1 Rhizopus sp. PT2906 | reverse complement strand
TCTTCAAGCTTTTATATCAAACAACACAATAGTGTTTCCTTCTTTATGGAAGAGAGAAAAAAAGATAATGTAGCTCTCTATTTTACACACCTCCATTCGGAATACAAATGGATCTGAGCCAATAAGAAAGTTACAGTTAAAATGACCGTCAAAGGGCGCTTATTTTAAATCACATTAAGATGTACTTTTCCAACCGACCGACAAATACGATCCGTCAGTCGACCACCACCTTTTAATGACGTTTTTCAAACACTCATCTTCATTTTTGACCAAAACTCCTCGATTGAATTTAAAAAGGGTGAGTAGGGTGGTAAATACAGGCATTTGTAGCCTCTTTCTTCAATGACTCTTCTAATCACTTTGGGCTTATGAATAAGCGCATTATTCATAACAATATAATGGCTCTTCATGTCCTTTTTATCTATGGTATCCATGGCATTGAATAAGTACGATAGATGATACTCAATTCTGGTTCCAACTTTACCATTTACTTCTATAATGCCAGCTTGAGATATTGCACCTAAAGCTGTGAATGTGATACCTTACCTGTGAGCATTACACCTTTTGTAGAGTCATCTCTCAATGAACGTCCAAAGTGCCTTTGTGTATCCCCTCTTCTTAATTTATCTTTTGTTGAGTTTAAGCCGTACCTTTTTTTTATTTTATTTTATTTTTTGGTAGGATGACCATTGATAAGAAGACATTCGCCATAATGGCAGCAGTGTTGGTTAAAACTCGTGGAATAGGTGTTAATAACGCACTACCATGGAATATTCCTGGAGATTGGCAATACTTTGAACATGTTACTACAAAATCATATGGTGATCAGCCATTAGACAAAACAGATCCAAAGGCCTGGAGTAACATTGTCATTATGGGTCGTAAATCATATGAGGCTTCTCCAATGAATGGAATTCCATTAGCCAATCGTCTCAATATCATTATATCAAAGAATAAGAATTATAAAGTGTATGTACTTGATCTTTCTCTCTTCTTACACTGCTAACCCTCTTTCTCAGGCACCCAGACGCTATTTTGGCTTCAAGCTTGGAAGAAGCCTTTGCAATGGCACAAGCTTTAGCAAAGAAAGACACACGAATATTCTTATTGGGAGGGCAAAAGGTGTATGAAGATGGTATCCTATTATCAGACTGCACACATATCCTTATTACAAACATATACGATCACTCTTCTACTCCTGTTCTATGTGATACATTTATGCCAGAAATTGACCTTAATATGTACAGACTAGCCACACATGATGAGTTGCAAGAATATATACAAGAAAACGATATCCCAAAAGGAAAGCAAAGACATATGGATTTTGAATATGAATTCTTGCTTTATGTACGAAAATGATTTATTTATCTTCTTCTTCTTCTTCTTCTTCTTCAGCAAAGATAGGTTTGGGTTGCGTCTTTTTATAGACTAGAATGATAATAGACAAGAGTTAATGATATTTCATAAATAAAGTATTAGGTATTTACCATTTGATACCCAAACAGGATCATTCTCGGCAACATTGGCATACTTGAGAAGTGCCTCTCTGGGATCCTCATCTAGTTTATGTTAGACTACTTATAGTTCTCTTTTGTTTTTTCGAATCATTATTTTTACCTCTTGTGGTATCTTTAGCAAATGATTTAATAACAGCTTGTTGCTGATTCATATTGACACGACCGCCTTTACCAGGGCCGTTGACAGGGAGATCAGGTCTGTGTGATGCCTTGGGATCATTGCGTAACTTGGCCTTCTTCCTATTGCTCGTTCTTGCTTCGTCTTCCTTAAACATAGGTAATGCATGAGGGGTGATAATTGGTCGTTCCACTTCATAATCATCAACCGCTCGCTTCTTAGCTGCCTTCACTACGCATAGCTTGGCACCACGATGTGAATGAGTTGGACTGTAATAAACACTAACAGTTCCATCGGCACTACCAGTAATGATTTGATTAATGCGAGGATGCCATAGCACCTTTAAAACGCTCGATTGATTGACATCTATATAAAGTATTAGAGTCAAATTGTAAACAATCATTTTGAACGTACCTATGCTTTCGCGTATCTCAAGTGTATCTCTATCCAACATGACCAGCTTACCGAATCCTTTGCCCTTGGGACAAGATGTACCTGTCAAGATCAATCTTTCATCAGGACTAAAGATAACATTCACTTCAGGATTCACTATATCCAAGCCATAAGCTGTCTTCACGGCCTTCTTGGCATTACGGATATCCCACACTATATAAGCATGTTATAAAATAATATTATTATTATTATTTGTACTTACATTTTACAGAATCATCACCACCCCGTGTGACAACAGTATGATTATCCTTTGAAAATAACACACATGTTGTCTCTGTGCCCTTTTGATGAGCATCTGCAATGGATATCGCTGGTCTCAAAAGGTTGCTTGTCATATTCCAAAACTGAAGTGTTCCATCTTGGTATGCACCAGCAATCAATTTTGAGTCTGGACTGTAAGCAAGGGCAGTACAAGCCGAACGACCTCCTCTTTCGCGTGATTTATATACAATTGTCGTCTTCTGCTTTCTTACTTTTTCAACATCCCATTCACGAACAGTTCCATCTTGAGAAGACGTAGCAAAATATTGACGATCGATAGGATGCCACGTACCACTTGTGAGGGCACCTACATGACCATCGGTGTGTCGCAGATCACGAATGTATGGATCACCCTTTGCATATTCGCTCAACTCGAAGCCGTCTCGATTGAATATTTTAGCACGATTGTTTCCAGCAATCACAAGAAATGAGTCTCCAGAAAGAGAGTACTGAAGCTCGTGAATCTGATGGTCTTCGCAAGGTTGAATGGTTCTAAAAGGTTTGAATGATCTGTCCATGCCGGCAAAATCCCAAAACTTGACATCATAGTCATATCCTCCAGTGATCAATCTAGCTCCTGCTGGATCGAGGGTAAGTGCTGAAACAGCACGGAAATGATCGTTAAGCTTGATTTCGTGAGAAATGGGAGGTGATTCAGAAAAGCTGTATCCTGCGTCCTCTACTTCATCATCTTCTTCATCCTCATCGTCAGATTGTTTTTCTAAAGGTTTGTTGTCTTTCTGTTCATCCTTCTTTCCATTAGGCTGAGGATCTTTTTTAGATTTCGCAGCAGCGGCCTTTTTGTATAAATGGTTAGATCTATAAAGCAATGGATCAACTGCGTGTACCTCTCGCTTTGTCTTTTCAAACTCTTGAGTGAAATCTTTCTTTTCTTCTTGTTTACCAAAGCTAGTTGGTAAGAAGTTTCTCAATGCATCCCAATCTGACATGATTCTAAAGCAGAGAGAAAGAGTGCAGTAATCGGAATTAAATTTAACCAAGTATCTTTTATAAAAAATACGTCATGAGCATTTATTTTATTTTTCAAGTGGAATCTTTCCATCCAAAGCCAAGAATACTTGGTATAAAATATGCATCCAGCTATCTAAAGGTCCAGGGATACAGTATCTTAGGCAATCTTGTCCACCTACATGTCCATCAGGGCGTAAGTCGGTCAATGCTCCCAAATCAACATAAACACCACCTGCTCCTTCAATAATTGTCTTTGCAATAAGGTTTCGTCGTTTTGTTTCGCTCCAACCAAAAGGTAGTACCTTATAATCACTATCTGTCAAGCCTTCTATAGGCCCTTCAGCGTCATCACAGAAGGGGTGTCCAATGGATGACGATCTATAGATAACAAGCGTATTGGGATTATTCTTACGAATTGTCTTCATTGTCTCAATTAATCCCTTCATGAACTCCTCATCTGTTTCATGGACTGGTGATCGATTCAAGATAAAGATGGGATAACCTCTTCCAAAGGATGGTTTTGCAAAAGGCATCTCGATGATGTCTACTGTGGGATACCCTTGATTTATGTTTGTATGCTGATTATTTGACAGTCGATCGTTTCTAAGATACTTTAGGTGTGTCTCCTGGTATGGTTCATTACACAATGTATGCTCTAATGTGGAATGTTTCTTTTTTAGCCATACGAACACCACCGCCTAATGACCTTTCTATCACATTACCTCTGCAGTTCAATTCTCCAAAACAAACGGTTGGACCGTCTCTGAAGGTATTCAAAAAGATTTCATGCAATTGATACTGCACCAAATCTCCTACAACGAGAATATGTCTTCCATTCAACACCTTACACCATCTGTCTCTGTTTACACTATGGTCCATGTTGTTCTTGACCGGTTCACAAGTTGATTGCCAAACATAACGAACAGCATCTCTCTGTCCTTCTCCCTTGTATTTTCGATCACACTTTGCATATAAAGGATCTTGAAAATGAGGCATTACTTTGACTGGTCCGTCCATTTTAACCCACTTTCCTGATGATGTCCAGCATTCAACCAGTGATCTAAACTGTTGGACTTGTTCTTTGTTTAAGGAAGCTCCCATGATTGTGGTTTGTATATCAGGAAATGCACGAGATACAAGGTTGGATGCCTTTGCAATCATGTCTTGTGTCAACTTTTCTCTCTCATGTTGGGTAAGATTGACTGTGGCATATTGATTGAACGGAGGCATCCCCGGATGAGGCTGCTGATACCATGGAAGAGTTGTCAATGAAACTGAAGAAGAGGAAGATGCAGAAAATGATTTAAAGAAATGTAAAAGAAATATAGAACATGCTATATAAATGATGATGCGTTGCCATGTTAGCTTTCGCCATCGGGTATCTACCAATACATTCATTTCCAGTAACAGATGAAATGAAAAGATGGAATCATCTCTTTCTCGATTTTTTAGGCGTAGTTTGAAATTTACAACACGTTATGTCGATCGGAAGTATGAAACAAGAAACTAGTGCTATTGAATTGATGTGTGGTTAACGTCAATTCTTTGCTATGATGTATGCATGAGCATTTGTCAACCAAGTTTGCAGTCAATAATCCTTGATAATGTCCTGTAGTTGCCCTTGTAAGCATTTTGTTTTTAGCAAATCTTATTTCCTTGTAGTAAATAACATCAACGCGGTCCTTAAGCCAGCCTTGATAAAGTATGAAAGTCAACATGTTTTTTATTAAATTAAAAGTCAGGGAACTTGTCTCTGTAAATATCTTGACATGGTGCGCCATATTGTTCATTTGTCTCTGGATACCTGTCAAAGTGACTTGCATCACCATCTCCACGTATTTGAGGAATATAAGGAGCTCTGATTTGTCGATTAGCTACTCTGTCAAAATCAACACCTTGGAACCAAGGATGGTTTTTGATATCATCGGCACCATTTTTGAGGTTACCATAGCGACGAGATAAATCAGAGGTTAAGAGATGCTTGAGTAAATCTTTAGCATTTGGGTCAAAGTAAGACGGCCAACGAATTTTGCCTTGTAGGATCTTTTCATACAACTTGAGATGATCGTCATCATAAAATGGTGGATAGCCTGCCAACATTTCAAATATCAAAATACCCAAACTCCACCAATCAACTGCTTTGCCATATCCTTTTGACTGAATGACCTCGGGAGCTATATAAATTATTATTACTATTATCATTACACGCCCTTTATATATCACTTACCCAAGTAGTCAGGCGTACCACACAAGGTCCATGTGATATCTGGTACGTATTTTGCAAATCCAAAGTCTGTAATTTTAATATGTCCATTAGCGTCCAATAATAAATTTTCTGGCTTCAAATCCCTGTAAATGACGTTCTTATTGTGAAGATATTCAATTGCCAAGGTAACTTCTGCTGCATAAAATTTTGCAACATGGTCTGGAAATCGTTTGCTTTTCCTCAAGACACTAAATAATTCACCACCGGGAACATAATCCATTACCATATAGAGGTTAGCATCATCTTGGAAAGTGCCCCATAGGTTAACCAAGAAGGGGTTTGCTACAGACTCGAGGATATGTTTTTCATTGTTTGTGTGTTCCACTTGCTTTAATCTGACAACTTCTGTCTTCTTCAATACTTTGATTGCATAGTACCTGCCATTATGCCTTGATTGAGCCAGATGAACTCTTCCGAATGAACCCGTGCCGAGGGTCCTTAGTAAATGAAAATCATCCAATTTCAACTTGGGTCTATTCTTACGTTGATCCATAATGGCTGCATCATATTGTTGATATCGACATTTTAACGCCGCTCTCGTGTTATCGTTGTTATTGTGATGAATGTCCGTGCCTATATGTGATGATAGCATATATTAGTAAACAAATAAACACGTTACTTATAAATGCATTTACTATTTTCTAAAATGAAACTGTTAAGGATTTGTGTAATTCAGAAAGATATCTTTTTTACCTGCATGATTATTATTGTTGGGTTGATTTGAATTCATGGATTGTCTTGGTGTTACGTATCCAGTTGTATAATTGTTCTCTTCTTGAACTTTTGGTAAATCTTGCTGTTGTTGTTGTTGCTGCTGTGATGGTGGTGGTGGTTGAGTATAAGAAGAAGTAGAAGAATGAGGTGTATACATGGCGTTTTCTTCAGTCTTATTTGGTTGATGATGTTTTGCTTTATCAATAATTTTATGAAGAAAAGACATAGATGAACAAAGAAAAAAAAAAAAAAAAAGAAAAAGAAAAAGAGAAAAGGGTTTAATTGAAAATAAACACAATGACTGCTTTGGGCAATCGCTTTTGTTAAAATTTAAAGTCAGCACTATTCAATTTCAAAATACAGTGAAGGTAATTTAGCTTGAATCTGCGCGCGTTTGATATTGACCAAGGCTTTGATAGTGCCTTCTCCTTCATCTATTGGACTATTTTTAAGAGTATACTTCCAAAGATATTGCTCGAGCCAAATAAATAGTGTCGAGCGCAGTAGCGATCGCTTATCTCCGCGAAAGAAGGCATAAAGAAAGAATGTGTATTATTTTGACATAAACAATAGACGAAAAGACAGAATATCCTTTTATTAAAACGTTAATCTACTCTTAAAGTTGTGCACCATGCACAAGAAATATCTTCATGTCTTTCTCACAGGCGGCTATCAATGAATCTGGTCATCTTTTGAATAGTAGACTTACTGATGATTTTTATACAACCAAAGAAACACAATAATGGGCACGATATTTTGTGTTTGTTTTCTTTTTTAAGCTCAGCAAAGACCATTATAGGCAATGTGTATATTTCTAATCATTTTATTACTGTCTTGATTTAGATATTCATAAACTATACACTTTCACTAAATAAAGGCACTATTCGTTACCGGATGATGTGTAGCATATTTTCAATTCGAGTGATTGTACGCATAGTTAACCTTTAGTCAAGCATCTTGACTGTTTCTTACGCCTCAGGATGTATCTATTCAAACTTTTATTTTACTAAAATGATGAATATAGAGAGTAATTTATCATAAATTCAGTTATGCATCACCTTAAGCGCCGTAAAACTAAATAAAGAGAAATCAATAAGTTCTATCGTCTTTTCTTCACCCTTATACACAAAAGCATATACTAATGGAAATTGATATGCCAACTAGTACAGTATACTCTTATGACATATAGCTTGGTGAATTTATGCTAATACTTCCATTCATCTAGTTGATAGCTCAATCCCTTCGGGAAAAGCCTACGTTATTGGTACGGGTGAGGCGTATGGTGAATTGGGTCTCGGCGATGATGTGACAAGCGTAACCCGCTTAACATTGATTGAAGCTCTCAAAGATGAAGACATTGTCGATGTACAGTCAAGCTACATGCATTCATTAGCACTCACGAAAAATGGTAAGGTAAGTAACATGCACAATGTATTCTGTGATCAAAAATAAAAGCCTTGTCTTAGATTTGGAGCTGGGGAGGTAATGAATTTGGTGCTTTAGGAAGAGAGGGTATTGAGTCTATACCTCAGCCTATCAGCCATATATCTATTAAATATACCAAATTCTCAAAGATCGCCTGTGGTTACACTTATTCTATGGCTATCTCTTCCAAAGGACAGCTCTACTCCTGGGGCACATTTACGGTAAGTCTTGAATGTTGACTCTACTATGATGCACATCATTTAATTCATTATAAAAAAAATGATACTAGTCAAGCCAAGGAGTATTCGGATATTTTCCTGGTACAGACATTCAACGTTATCCACGCATTGTAGGAGCTTTAGCTCATGAAACCTGCGTGGAAATTGCAGTTGGGAAGCATCATTGTATCTGCTTAACAAGTGACGGTAGCGTGTATTCGTGGGGATGCGGGGAGTACTGGCAGCTCGGCCGTAAGGTATCTGAAAAGAATATGCTGTCAGAAAGCTTGACTCCACAAAGGTTAAGCTTGAAGGACATCATCAGCATCGCATGTGGTGCCTTTCATTCTCTAGCCCTAGACCATCAAGGCCAACTCTATACATGGGGTCAAAACAATTATGGACAGTGTGGTGTTGCCCGAAGGATAGCAAAGGATAAGGTTATAGATGCTTCTAATCTCATACTGGAGCCTACTCTTGTCCCTTATTTTGATGAAATCAATAAAGAGCAACAGCAGCACTATTATCAGAGCAAGAATCTACCAGAGCTATATGGAAGTCATCACCATACAAATGTCTCTAGTCACAAAATCAAGGAGGAATCAGAAGATGAGGAGGATGACAATGTGAGTGTGGTAATCGACAACTCCAGAACGAGCAATACAGATGCTTCTTCTCGTGGAACAAAACGAGGCAAGGAACAGCCGCGTAAAGAAAACGACCAAGCATATTCAAAGCCCAGAAAGAAGAACAATGAAGAACGAAGCAATTCACCACAGCACAAGGGCGTTTTTAAACCTTATGACATCAAACACATCGTATCAGTCGCTGCTGGTGATCATAGTTCTACAGTGCTAATGAGCGATAATACGTTTGTAGTCTTTGGTAGATGTGAAGAAGGACAATTAGGTATCCCTTTGTATCCAGGCTTTATTTATCCAGGTAGTAAAGTCAACATGACTAGCAAACGGGTCTATGCTATAGGCTACCCTATCGTAAGCCTGTGGGCACCCACAGAAAAAATCATAAACCTCACCTGCGGGTGCAACAGTTCACTAGTGCTGACTGAGTCTGGCAAGTTATTCTTTTGGGGAGTTCCATTTTTTACACAAACGTCGGAAAATGGTCATGAAATAATTTCTAGCCAGCACTTGCCTGCTTTACTCAAAGATGTGGTAGAAGAAAACATGAATATCATTGCTATGTCTATAGGCGATAATTATGGCATCCTTGTGATTGAATAAGCGCTATTGTGGTTATCTTTTTTGCAATAAATTGCACTTTTTTATATCACGCTTGTAATTCTCTCAATGAATAGAACATCTTGAGATTTGCGTAATATCCAAGGAACCAGTTTTAGCATAGGATTAAAAAGTATAAATACCATGATAGGAATATTAAAACAATGGTACATGTTAAAGCAGCAATCCTATAGCTTACTAAAGCATGCGTTCTTATTAAACAGTTTCGTATGCGGCTGGAAAAACGTCAACTACCGAGCCTTACCTACAAAAATAATTAATCATATCAAATATGTACTTATTTTTGAACAGCATTTTCTTAAACGTCATTTGAAGGACCGTTAAAGGGCTGCATTCCGCTCCAAGTAACAAGTCGAAAAGCTTTATGTTGTTTGGAGAAAATAAAGCACTTGTGTCGATAAATTCAATGAAACATCCCCAGAAGCCCTCCTAGAGGATATCCCTATATCGAACATGGCTTCTCTTTCACAAGAAATTTAGATTTCTGCAGGTAAGATGTTCAGAGGTTACTGTTGACTGGTCTATGTCTTTAATAAAAAAAAAAAGACCTGTATGTATTCTTTAAGCATCGTTTAACATGTTGCCATTATGGATTAATGTATGTAATATGCATGATATATGTAGTGTGTGTAGTAGTTTAATGAATGTAATATGTATAGTGGCTTTGAATACGCCAACTGTCCTTTTCTGCACTTCCCCTTTTTTGGGTTGCCATAGAAGCCACTTGGTTTCAGTTTCCGCAAAAAAAAAAACTGAAACGCGATTTGAAGTCAGTTACTACAGCAACTACGATAGACTTTTTTTTCAAATTACACACTTGCCTCATGTTGAACATTGCTGAAGAGAATCTACATTGTCATCATTTACTATTTATTCGCGACGTTGTTAATTCTAAACATTACACTGATCAAAACTGCTTTGAGGTGATAGATACTGGACTTGTCTATCGAAAAGCCAAGTAGGAAATCAAGAATAAATAAAATGGAACATTATTCATGACCGAATAGACTAAATGGTGTACTGGTAGCACAGGAACAAAAAGAGGAGGAACATCATCTGTGGTTAGGTAATCATGACATATAGATTTATGACCAACTCTTAACTTTATACAATTAGATGATGGGACAGCCGTTATCAAAGCCATACTGCCATCATATTTATATTCACGGAAATGCTATAAAAAGCTGGAGATATCCTGCTCGGTCACTGTAATTGGCAAGATTGAAAAAATTAATAATGAGATAATTATATATTGTGCAGGGTAGGCAATATATGGAAGCTAAGGAGACAGAATATAGATTGATCATATTTTTAGATTCCAGGTGCACGAGCAAGGTCTAGATGAAATATATCATTTACTAAAAGTCATTCAGGAACGACCCAAGAAAACAGCGATAACCTCGTCATCCACACCCATGTTTTACACGCTCTCTTCTAACCCCTCTCCTAAACGACTGAACTTTCAATCGCCCACTCGACCAGATGAATTCACTTGGTCACCTACCCATACTGTAGCTACATCCACTCCGCTACGAGCCTCGATCATCAGACAAATAGAAGCTGATACAGAAGATGAGTTTGAATTTAGCGATCTGGGTGAAATTGACTTGGCGGCTTTGGAGGCCAATGCGATAGAACAAAAACTAAACCAGCCAATGAAAAGAAAATTTGATATTTTTTGACGTTTTATGATGTAACAAGCTATTCTGTCATTGGCAAAGATTTGTACTATTTTTGTCCATGACAGTCACTGACAATAAACAATGAGCGCCTTTTGCTAAAACTTTGGTTGATCATTGCCACATGGCAACATTTTCCTTTTTTCCTTTTCCTTTTCTTTTTTTTTTTTCTTTTACGACTGAATCCAAAAAGAGAGTCTTATTTGAAGACATGCTTTTGCTTAAGCATAACACACTTGATTTTAATGATTTGATAACAATAGAAAGAGTAAATATATTATTTATTTTTATTGTTACATTGTTTTTTTGACATGTTTCAATTTTAGCAATATTTGCGTTGGTCAAAATCCAGTCGTCCATTTGTTACTACAGAATTTAATGTTCTTGACTACAATCGTACAGATTTATATGGACATTTACTTGGGATGTTTGATAGGCTTGGCGTGCTCAGCACCTTAGATGTGACCGTATCGCAGTTATTGGATTTCTTAGTTGATGTAGATTTGGCATACAATGACACTCCTTATCATTCATTTTACCACGCTGCAGATATTGTTTCCATATTATATTTCGCAATGACTGATTTAGGAGCTAAATCTTACTTGACCCAAACGGAGATCGCAGTATTATTTGTTGCTGCTGTTTGTCACGACGTTGGTCATGTAAGTTTTAAAAGTCAAAGATTATGATTTGTGTATGCTCACTGTTACATTTTTGGTAATAGCCTGGGTTCAATAACGACTACCAAATCAAGACAAAGAGCGAGTATGCCATTCGCTACAATAACAAATCAGTTCTAGAATCACTCTCTATAGACATAAGTCTCATCTTATTCGAGAAACACCAAATACTAAAGACCCCAAACCAGATTGATCTCTTCAAGCGATTAATTTTAGCCACCGACATGACTTTTCATTATGACCTTTTAGAGGAAGCACGTCAACTGGAAGATACGCTCTACATGTGGGACACACCCATGATTCATACATGGGAAGAACGAGATCGTGTGAGCTTTTCAAAGATTCTTTTACATGCTGCGGACATTAGCAATACAGTGAGGATATGGCCCATCTCCAAACAATGGTCTGATTTAATTGTTCAAGAGTTCTTTAGACAGGGTGATGCAGAGAAACTGGCTGGCTTACCTGTGTCACCAGGAATGGATCGCGATTTTGCTACACAGGCAAGTATCAGTCTTAAATTCGGTGACTTTATCGTAAAGCCCTATTTCGAGGCCCTCTGTGCGATCTTACCCAAGGCTAGTATTTGGATCGAAACTTTGGAAGAGAATAGACTCGAATGGATGAATCTCAAGGAAAACACACCCTTGGCCACATCCATTAGCAATTACAGTCGTAACTCATACGTCAGTGTACCTGCAGGTACTGTTGTCCTACCGATGACATTAGAAACAAGGTTAACAAAACCAATGCCTATCTCGCGTGCATCCAGCCATTCCAACATTTTGATCTCACCTCCACAATCCTCCATCTCTTCTGAACTTCGAAGAAATAGTGTACAGCATATAGTATCATAGACATCCCCCCATTGGAAAAGAGATCAAAAACTGTATTTATTACTACTACTGTTATTATATTTTGTGTATATGTGTTGTATGCAAACGTGATGTATATTATTTAATGAACTATAGACAAATTTAAATAAGCAATATAAATAAATAAATAGATAAATTGATAGAGCAAGTAAAGCATATATAGATAATAACTAAATTAATTTGGATCATACACAGCAGCGTCATTCATCAAACTGACAGCTATATCATCTTCGTGACCCCTTGGAATAAAATAAGTTGTTTCGGGTGACATTGCCAATTGTGGATAAGCATATATATTATCAGCCAGTAAACACACTGCTCCTTTAAATAAGTTAACTTGTTCCATTGTAGGAATCGATACTCGTACGATCTGTTCTGTTGATTCTGGTAAAGTTCCTTCCTTAAGATATATTCTTGCACCTGTCGCTCTTGCTATATACTCAAAGCTGAAGTTGGTCTCTAGTGGATCCCGCAGTAACGTGACGAGATCTCGTGTCAATAAAAAGTTGATTGCCACATCCTATGACACACAGAACGTAGTCCATATCAGCAATAATCGTAAATAACAATAGTCATAATACCGTTGTATATTGTGCAGGATAGCAATTAGATAAGTAGCCCAAACACATGGTCCATGCTTTAGACACATTTTCAGGTTGTCCAGAGATGCTGACTAGTCTTCCAATCACTGGGTACACTCGAAGTGTCACGGAGCAGTCTTTTTCTATTTGTTGAACGTGCTGACCCCTAATACCAACAAGGGCAAAGGCCTGTTTGGCTGGAAGAACAGCTCTGATTGTCACATCTTGTTTGTATGATTCTTCTTTCTCATGAATCTGAATGAAGTGTATGCTATCCATAACAAACCAATTAAAAAAAATGTCAATATCAATATTAAAACCCAGTGTGATTGCTACTTTTATTTGTTGATGGCAACAAAATTCAAAGAGGTATTTTATTTACAAAACATTCTTTTTTGTTAAATAGTCAAAGCGTTTGAAAGTGTAGCCAACAAAGGCGAGATCTTTTTGTGCATTAACAGTATCTGTTTGATAAGCTATTGTTATTTAGAAATGAATTAGAGAAAGGGCAAATATGTTATATTAACTTTACCTTGGTTATCAATCGTATCTGGTACTGCTTCTAATTCTTCTATAGGGAAATAACTTGTATCTGTGATACTCTTTAATTGAGGTATATGAGGGGATCTTTCATTTCGAAGTTGTTCCCAATTGATGCCATAAAAGAATGGATGCGCTTTAATCTCTTCAGCACCATTTCTACCCAATCGATGCTCATGATCACATATCAACCTACAAGATTATTTTCAGTCAATTGGATATGATCAAACCAGAGCAAACATTACCTGCGAATGAGGTCTTCTGCTTCTCTGCTAATCGGTTGGTCTTCTGGGAAAATTAATGTCTCCTTCCAATTCATAATCTTTCGGTATGTCTCATGAGGATTCTCTGAGCAGAACGGAGGGTAACCACAGAGACATTCAAACATGATGGCGCCAAGTGACCACCAATCACATTCTTTACCATATCCTCTCTGTAAGAAAATCTCAGGTGCAATGTAATCGGGCGTACCCACTGTTGAATAAGCAAGTGCTCTTCTATTCTTTTTCCAAGTGGCAATCTTTTCCTTTTGTGTGTTCAGATTAATGATGACTTCAGAAGAATTCTGCTGCGCGCCTTCGAGCAATCGTTGATAGTACTGAGAGTCGTGTGTTTTGTGGAAACCGGTAGAGAGGCCAAAGTCAGAGAGTTTGATATGGCCATCTTTGTCAATAAGTATGTTATCTGGTTTTACATCACTAAACACGCATACACAATGAGCCCTCCTTCCTTTTTTAATATACATAACCGACTTACCGATGGATAAATCCCAAATTATGGATAGCCTCTAATGCCAACACGATTTCTGCAATATAGAACCGAGTGACCGGTTCACTAAATGTGTCATACTTGATGAGCATGGTCATCAAGTCTCCGCCGGGTAAAAATTCCATGATCAAATAAAGATATTGTGCATCTTGAAAAGAAAAGTAAAGCTGAACAACCCAAGGTGAGTCTGCCTCGGCCAAGACATCTCTTTCAGCCCTGACATGAGCCAACTGATCCTTTTTTAGCATTTCTGACTTTTTAAGCGTTTTCATTGCATAAATTTTGCCGGTATCTCCTGCCTGAACCAAACGCACCTTTACGTGCATTATAAGTATATACGCATCCATGAACAGATAAAAGTAACCTTACCTCTCCAAAGGCACCTTTACCAATAACTTTTACTGTAATAAAGTCATCTAAACCAAGTCTTGTTCGTCTTAATCTCAGATATTGAGATTCTTTTCTGCCTAATGATTGAAGTTGTCTCTTTTTCTTTTCTTCACTACAGTTTTCTTGAGCTAATTTTGTTTCTAATTCAGTGCGTCTGTTTACAAAAAAAAAAAGAAAGGTCAGAGTTGATGTGATTCAAAAAAAAAAGTCCAACCTTTGGTTTCTTTCATGAGCTTGTTCAAGAGCGGTTTTATAATAGTTTTCTAAGCGTAATTTTGCAGCTGTGGCTCTATCCAGTACACTTCGAGGAAATTCTTCTGTTGAGCCTCTGTTAGCTTCCTCATGATGTTGTGGATTGGTATAAGTGTAATCCATGGCTTGTTGTAAAATAAAAAGAGAGAAAGAGAGAGGGAGAGAAAAGAGCGATAATATTTAATGTTGTCACACACAACTTAAAATGGTTACTTCAATTCAATTCCGCTTCTCTCCCCTCTTTCTCTTTACTCTCCTTTTCTCAACATGTCAAACAGCAATGGCAACATCGTGCAACTGACTTATGCTATGGTCTCTGAATACATGGCAAGTTTTGACTCATCACATGATATGCATCATGTTAATAGAGTGGTCGATTTAGGTAAGTTCTACTTTCTTTATTTCTATAAATAAACTCATGTCTTTGCGCAGCACTTCATATTGCCAAGGACTCTATTCAACGTAAAGCCTGTGACGTTGATCTTCAAGTTGTTGAACTGGCTGCCTTATGTCATGACGTAGGAGACAGAAAATACTACAAAGGAAACGAAACTGGTGGCCAATTGATTGAAAAGTTTTTAAGGGAACATGACTATGAAAAAGCCAGTCTTGTTGCAAAGATCGTAGATCATATTGGATTCAGTAAGGAACTTGGATGGAACGATACGACAGATCCCAAGGACGAGGTCGAATGGCGTAACAGTTGCCTAGAGTTACACGCGTAAGAAATTTTTTTTTGGATAAGCGCGTATGTGTGTGTGTGTGTGTACGCGATTAAATAATATACCTTCAATAGTGTTCAAGATGCTGATAAATTAGATGCTATTGGTGCATTTGGTATTATGCGATGTGCAGCCTTTAGTGGAGCCAAGAATATCCCGTTGTATGTGCCTAATGAAAATGGAGCAGTCGAGAATTTGACAAAGGAAATCTATGAAACCAAGAAAAATAGCTCTTCTATTGCACACTTTCATGAAAAGTTATTCAAGCTCAAGACGATGATGAGAACTGAAAGGGGCAAGGAATTGGCTATTCAACGAGATAACTTTATGCAATTGTTTGTCAAGCAGATTAATGATGAGTATAATTTATTGAGCTAAGTGGTAGATTGTTGTTGGGATAGTACATTAGAAGGACCTCCTAGATTTGGAAACGACATTGGCCGTTCTCTTCTGTGTCTTCGTTTTATTGAAATACTAGATATCATTGTTGTTTTCCTTTTTTCAAATAACACTGTCTTTATCTTGTCCATAATATAATTCGCTTTTCTTTCTCTTGCTATCGGTTCCAGTGAAGGACCATCTGTGTTGTTGTTGTCTATAAAAAGAGGTCAGATAATGAGGGAAGTAAAAGAATATACAGCTTACCTTGAAGTGACGGCGAATCCATGACAGCAGTTGAGATGCGATTGATGTTGGTGGTTTCAAGAGGAACGGCGTCATCTGATTGTATGAAAATAGGAGAAGATTGTAAATTGAACTCGTCATCGTTGTTGTTATTGTTCTGATGATGTATCGTGTCATGACTATCATTTTCTTCAATGACATGATGATCCACACTTGCCTCGAGGTCAGAATATGTTCTGCACATAGGGCATTGAAAGCCAGGGTAACTTTGAAATAAGGGACGAATACACTTGAAATGAAAAGTATGTGAGCAAGGTGCGACAAAAAGAGCTTGAAAAGGGGCAAGTGAATACAAACAGATGCAGCATTCGTCCAAGTCGGTTGACGATGAAGTGGTGAGTGACCGGAGATTTTGAAAGGTAGCTAAGCTAAAAGAGACCGGTCTTGGTCTATGGTGGCGGTTGATCTCAAACTTCATCCTGACAGATCGATATATTTCTTCTCTTCCTCCTTGATAATCAACACCAAGCTGTACAAGATCGCCATCATGTATCTCAACCGATTGACTCTCTTGGCCTGCAGGACTGAGACGAATATGGTTCAAAAAAGTGCCGGAAGATGATTTTGTATCACGAATATATAACTAAAGTTCCAAACGGAGACTTTTTTTAATGCTAAATCAGTTACTTGTACCACCCCAACTGACATACCTTCCCATCTTGTTCAACAAAAATTTCACAGTGGCATCTTGAGACGACTTTACTCTTGAATGACATGCAATCCGAATTGTTGGGATTCCTCTCAGAGTATCTCCCAATCTTGATTATTGTGCCATATTCCAAGTTTCGATCGACAATATCAAATATTAAACTTCGACCAGGGTTGTCTATGCTAGGTACAATTCGTACATGGACTTTGGGTGGTTTGATGGCAATAGTGGCTCTCCTCCTTACTATGTCTGATTTACTATTGTTGGTTGTTGTTTGCTGTGTAAATCGTCTAGTTAGCAGTGCTGATGCTCCGCTAATGGATCGTCTTCTATTTTCACTGAGTATTGCCATTATAAGGTTACAAGCTTATAAGAAAAGTGTAAAATGATAGGAGAGAAGAAGAGAAAGAAGGAGTGAATAAATAAAACAAATGTTTAAAAGAAGAAAAGAAAAAAGAAAGAGAAAAAGTGAAATCCCATTTTATATAAACCGCGGACAAAAAAAACGCATTTAAAAATGTCACACACGCATAAACTTACATAATGAACAAATACATTTGCAGAAAAATAGACGGAGAAAGAGAGCTAATTCGAGAAAGCGAGAAAAAAGGATTCATTTAGTTAAAACGGAAAAGTTTCCGGTAAATGCAAATAAATCCATATTCGTTATGCCATGTTTAGTAATAGCTGTAAAAAAGAGCAGGGGTGCCCTAAGGAGGGAAGACAATCTTTCGTTTGTCTGTTAAGTTAATACATAGAGTGGCAAAGATTAAGCTCCTTAAATGCTATACACATATAAATTCATATAAATATGCACTTATTTGTAAGGAGGGGAAGAGAACAGAAAGGACAAGGATCGAATGAAGATACTCATTTTCTTATCCCTACTCATCACTCTTATCACTGCTCTCAGGGTCAACAATAAACAAGCGCTGGCACAGCTGATTACCTCACAGATAAGGACCCGTATTCAGTCTGATCTTGTTTTCAAGATATCAGCATCTGTAAGTGACAAGCAGCCAAATAGCGAGTACCATTGTTCATATGGACGCATGTAGATCACTCAAACAATAAAAACCCATGTATCTGTCCAGCTTGAGACATCTCAAGGTGTGGCTCAGATCCAACAACGTCATATCAGTGCTATCCAGACAGCAGAAGTAACTTGACAAAGAAAGCAAGAAGAAGAGACCACAATACCTGTTGTACATCATAAGTGTAAGACAAAGAGAAGCAATGGTACAGAATAGCGGAAGCAGAAACTGCTGCTGTCTTTGATATATTCATCTCATTGCTTGTTACTCTGTATTTCTCTATTTAGAGCTACTAGACGTGCTCGTCATACAGCTGCATGGTGGATATATCTATATGTAATAACCCTTTCACACTTTTGCTCACAATATAGAAAATAATTGTAGAATGTACAAATACAGCCAAGAATGCGCGACCATTAAGTATATTTACTAGCCAAAATGATAAGATATTAGCATTATGATTGACTGTTTTAGATAGCAAAACGTTCAAGCTTTCTGAGGGATATCAACTACTACAAAGCATCCAACAAGGGCTATGATCCATTCACTTGTGACAGACTTGATTAAAAAGAGTTATAGGTTAGCCTTTATCATCAATAATTAGTATTTACTTGGTATAAATATAATATAAGACATGGTCTAAATTATTAAGCTATAAGATTTCTAAACGGAAAGACTAGTAAAAAAAAAAAAGAACGATCACCTAAATCGTGTAATAATCATTTTCTCAAGTCGTTTTTATTACAGATTTATATGCTGACTAATGATATAAACAGCTGATAGATTGTAGCTCTGCTTTAAGAGTATATACCACAGCACACAAAAGACTGTTAGTAAAGGGACAAATCTTAATGGTTAAAAGCAAGATACGTTTGTCCACCTCGAATGCCTCAGTGAGTCAAAAGCCTATTATTGATAAGTGAAATGAGGATTAAGCAAATATTTAGCATTTTGGTTTTGTGAATGGATAATTTCCTTTGCTCTTTTCAGCAAAAGACAAGTTTTTTCAATACATGATAAGCCAATTGAGCTATAGACGGGGCCCTTGGTTTAGTGAGAAGCTTACTAGTGTTTTTGGTAAAACAAACCTCACACTGTGCATTATCAAATCAAAAGCTGTCTTGATTTTATCACCAAACGGTCGTCGTTCAACTTTAACAACTTGTACTGTTTCTATAGTAGTAACTGATACTGGTAGCTGACTAACTGGCATCTACCCTGGTTCTGATGAATGGTCTGTAGCGAAAAAAGGGTAATGAATAAAGAAAAACAAAGAGTATAGTTCGACCTTCTTCTTATGGCATTGACACGAGATTATTTTTTTCCTTCAATTTTGGCTTTACATGTGATTTAAGGTTCGATATGTCTGCACTTACAATATAAAGGACTTTAGTAAAGGAATTACTACGTGTAGTGGTGATCTTCCTCTATTTGAGGATGCAAATGGTGATATAAACTATTAGATTCACAACTTGTAAGTTAACTTTTAGAACTAACTGGCTCTGATAAAACAAGGGGATAAGGTTGAGAAAGACGGTGTTTAGATCAACTTGTGACACTGACAAGAAAAGAAGAACAAGAGGATTACGTTATCTCGGATATGCTTTTCGGTTTTGTTATCATGACTATTGTGTCTGTGCGTTGCTATGCAATATAAATTTTCATATAACAACTAGTATTTTAAGTTATTCCAAATAGAAACGTATCCCAAGATAACCAGAGGGACACAGCAAACTTGTAAAAGCAGAAAGAAAAGTACGTGTACACTTATTGTTGCGTGAATCGGCTGGTTAATGCTTCATAGGTCGTCATTTATTATTATTGCATGTGGTATTACAAAAAAAATAAGGGTAAACCAAAATCAGAAACAAGGAGTAAGTGTAAAATAAATGTGAAAAGGATCAAAAAGAAAAGAGATTATCTAATAAAGATACACAGGCTTAAGCTTACATAATGAACAAACTCTCTAACGAGAAACCAAAAAAAGAAGAGGCAAAGACTTATCTGGACAGTAGCTTTGGTAAGATGGATAGAAGAAGAAAAGATATAGGGGGAGTCATATTAAGGAGAGCAGAGCAGAAGATGAATAAACCTTCCTGTTAAGCTAATACATAGAGTGGCAAAGATTAAGCTCCTTAAATGCTATACACATATAAATTCATATAAATATGCACTTATTTGTAAGGAGGGGAAGAGAACAGAAAGGACAAGGATCGAATGAAGATACTCATTTTCTTATCCCTACTCATCACTCTTATCACTGCTCTCAGGGTCAACAATAAACAAGCGCTGGCACAGCTGATTACCTCACAGATAAGGACCCGTATTCAGTCTGATCTTGTTTTCAAGATATCAGCATCTGTAAGTGACAAGCAGCCAAATAGCGAGTACCATTGTTCATATGGACGCATGTAGATCACTCAAACAATAAAAACCCATGTATCTGTCCAGCTTGAGACATCTCAAGGTGTGGCTCAGATTCAACAACGTCATATCGATGCTATCCAGACAGCAGCAATAAGTGGACTGGAAGGTAAATGAACAAGAAAAATTGCACTAAAACTCTGACTTATTTCGTTCTTACAGTACGCTTATCGGATGCATTAGAAACAGCATTGGACAAGATTATTTCTTTACCAAAGGTGATGCAGCTGATGCCTTTTATGCCAAAAAACAGGCGTCAGCTGAGGCATGTTATGACTCAAGCAGAGACATTAGCTCGTTCTCAGATTCATGAAGTATTGCCCGACATAGAAAAAACACTACATTTATATATAGATACTCATATCGAGACACACGTTCGACATCTGACTCTCAATATCCCAAACCTAATGAAGCTACAGGTTAATGTAGACATAAACCTGTCTGGATTTGTCAAGACGATCATCAAGTCAATGTGTCAGTCGTATGTTGACATTAGTGTGGACTCGGCTGTAGAATCTTATTTAAGCCATTTTTATTATAAATAAACATCAGATATGGACCGTTTGCACCGTTCTTCCAAATCCGATTGCTATCCAGTTTGGTATTACTGTATTCCACCTGATGCAGTGGATCTCTTCGGGTGCCGTATAGTTTAGATATGGTTTGTTGATGACAAAGGTTTCACTGTATCGCTGATTATAGTATTCAACTGTATCCCATATCTGTATTTGCTGATCGTCTCCTAAAATAAAGTATGATGTATATACATCAATAAAGATTGTAGATATTATTGTTACCTCCAGAGACGATCTTGTCTGGGTTATTGGGTGCCCAATTAAAGCAATTAACGATGCTCTTGTGCATTAGTTCGATTACAGGAGTAGTTGGGTATCGGATATCTAGTATTTTAATTGAATCTGAATCCATCGAAAAGGTGGCTAATAGATTTGGATTACAATGATTGAACTCGATACGCAGTAGAGGCTGTGAACCGTTACTGATGGCTGATGCAAACTTTTGATTATGAATTGGTGGTGACTCATATACGATTGTCGAGTTTTCCAAGGCCCTAATCGTATAGATTATATCTAATTGTAAATCATAACCATCCGAAAATTTACCTTAGATCAAATAGTCTTATTGTACCATCAGCACCCACACTAGCAAACATATCAGGGCTCTGATGCATGAATGCTACGTCATAGACATCTCTATCATGAGCTATAAGTTGAGTTGTTGCTTGACCTGTTTCGATATTCCAAACGGTACAAGTCGTATCAATACTTGATGTAACAACAAGTGATGTGTCTACTTTATTCCAATCGAATGAAGTGATCGGTGCACAAAAGTCGTTTTGTTTCACCTAAAATAGGTAAATGTTTGTTCCTTTCTAAACGCTTGTAACTCACATGTGCCAGTTCTCTCCTTCTTACGATCGAGTGTCCACGGCTTGTATCGATGAGTTCGTAGACCCTCAATTGATCCGATGAGGTAACAATAAGATCACTCTCTCTTCTTTCCTATTTATCACATTAGAAGCGTATATCATAAATAACAAACAAAAACCGACTTTGACAGGTGTCCATAGTACTTTAGTAATTGGATAATAACAGCTCGTTTCAGCCAGCACAACAAAATCAGGTTGATTTCTTGTTGCATATTGTTTTGTTTGTCCTGCGCGAGTAATGATTTGAAGCTAAAAAGTCCGTAGGTTATATCTATTTTTTTTTTTTTTCTTCCTTTTAAATTGTATGCAAACCTTATTTTCTGTATCCTCGAGAAAACTACCTATTGCCAGTCTGTGTCCATTAAATTCTTTATTGCTCCAATCCATAGCATAAATTGGCCAAGGTGCTTCATAGCGAAATACTTGTTTTTCTTCTATACTTGATTTCGACTTTCCTAATCTCGACATGACATAAAAAGAAAAAGAAAAAAAAAAAGAGAGAGAGAGAGAGATTACAAAGTAAAGTAAAGTAAAAAAAAATAAAATAAAATAAAATAAAAGGAAAAAGTAAAGAAAAAAGGACGTATTTCTCTTTCTTTTGTGCCTTCAGCAACAAGTCAGACAGTTTCTGTGTATCCATGCAGTTATTGAATTTTTGAGACGTCAAAATAAAATAAATTATACTCTTTGAATATCGGGTATACTTTTATAGAAATATGTCAGGGCCATAAGCAAATAGACATAAAAACCAGCAAAGAAATAATAATAGTAGTACTTTATTTTGCCCGTGCTGTTGGCTTGTTATGATTTATGATTATATATCTAAAAGAAATTACAATGTTTTAACTCTATATCCGAAACTTTGAACCCTATTTCATGTAGATACATTACACAAATCATTCCCTAGAGTTTATAAAATGTTCATAATGGACTATCATAACCTGAAAGTGACGCATAATTCAGGGACGTACTTCTTGTAGAGTAATTTGATAGTATAATAACGAGACTGGAATGAAATAATCAGTACCTCTACTTTGTTAAAGCGCAATTCACCGAGCTGATTATACGTTTCTGGATAAAGTTTTATTTTGTTTACAACAAAGTGCTTAGCGAAGAAGTAGCTGTCATTTAATTGTTTATTACACAAGATGATACCCAAGCCTATTTTTATTTTAGTCAAAGTTGTACTTGGTTTGCTTAAAGGCGCTTTAGAGCATAAGAAGCATGATTGTAGAAGCAAAGAAAACTATGTTAATGAGGTTACTTTGCAGGTACTTAGACTTATAAGATTCTCAGTATTCATTTCAGTTGATAAGTTGAGTGTAAATGTATCATTTCAAGAGCACCACTTTTAAACAAAATGTTTATCTTGTATGCCATAAGAAGCTTGCATAATTCGATACTTTCCAACTGAATGCCCTGGTACTTGCCAATTTAGGTAATGTCGATCTATGATAAATGTACTCTAGTTTTCTTCTTGTAATAATAAGGTTAAAAATATATATTGTCGCTTTTGTAAATGCCAAAAGCCTCAGTTAGACATCTAAAAAAAAAAAGATTACAGGCATAAGGACTGGTTACAAGACTCAATCAACTCATATTTGTGGACTACCTATTAGACAGTTTGCTAGAATTCTTGTTAAACAAGGCCAACACTACATGCACCAGAAAATAGGCTAAATAGTGCAAATACAAATTTATCATAAGTGACCTTTGTTGATAGAGCTGACAACATAAAGTTAGAATAAATAAAGCAATAGCAGCATTTCTTTTTTATCTCTTTTTCTTTCCTGAAAAGAAACAAGCTTTAAAAATTCGTATTCTACATCCCAAAGCATGGAAATACTTCTGTTCCTGAGCAAGTCTAGAGTGGCATCATATATTGAAAAGCGTTGTTGACCATAGCAAATGGAATTGGATAGAAGTAACGCCCTTAGGATTAACCTAACTTGTGGTGTATGTAGTGATCACCTTAAACAAAGGTCAGACAAACTATGTAATAAAAGACGTCGGCTTAACTATCAGTTATAGAAGAGACATGGAAACAGTGAGTTCTCGCTCCTATACAAAACGTACTGGGAAATTAACAATATTCCTAATATTCTTCAACATTTCTCAACACTAGATTAAAGCATATAAATACCACAATTGAAAATAACAAAGAATAACTTTTATCTTACAAAAGAATAATAAAAAGTCCCCCCTTTTTTAGTCCTCATATTTTCTCTTAATTTCCACACATTTATGGCCTTTCACTAAGTTATTGTTTATCCATCGCTTCCAACTTCTGTAAATAATATTGAATTCAATCGTATAATCAGAAAAAGCTTGAAATGACATACTTCTTGTAGACATGCCTCAGATGTGTCCTGCTTGGCCGGTGATAAACTTTAAATCTGTTATCTGAAGCGATAAAACTACAGCTATATTGGAAACAATCTTTTGGTAAGGCATCGTCAACATCAAAGTCAGGGTACTTTATGAAGAGAGCTTCAAGAAAGGAAAAGCCAAAGACAAAGATGATAATAGAAACTGCTCTTGATCATTATTTTAATTTCATTTCTGCTACCCTAGATGTATTGAACCATCATGAGCAACTTATAGGACATTCTATAATCATGAATGATGCTTCTACACATAATTCAGATCATATTGCAAAGCTAAACTGTAAGACATGGATATGAATACGTATATCTTCTACCATAATCTTCAGAGCTTAATCCGATTAAGCAGTTTTGGTCTATAGCCAAAATTTGGATGAAAGAGAGAAAATAAAACTATTGAAAGGGAGAAGCTCGTAACTATGAGGATGGTCTATACTTGCGACAATATCTATTTGAAGGTTCTTTAAGGATTCTGTTGCTGCTCAAATTCAAAATTGTAAAAGATTGCACAGTTATGCAATCAGATATCATGAAACTATGCAATCTTTTATTTTGTATATGTGCAAAGCAAGTTCATCTAGCGTGCAATCTAAAAGCTTCATTCCTGCAATCTGGACTTTCTATGCGTATGCAAAGGTTTTCTGTGCTTGTGCAATCTATTTCCCGAAATAGCGTATGGTTTCCTTTTTGTGGAGCGAAGGGCAAATAAACGGCATTGATTTTACATTCCTGAAAAAAAAAAAAAAATTTTTTTTGAACAAACTCTCTTTGTCTATTTTCATAAACAGAGAACAGTTCACACGATAAAGCCAATGATGTCACTTTTCTGTTTTCGTTCGTTATCAACCAAAGCTGCCGCCAGACTGTCTCAAGGTGAAAGAGACATTCTTTTAACGCCCTTGATTTCCTCTGGATGGAAGTTGGTTGACAATAGGGATGCTATTACTAAAGAATATACCTTTAATGACTTTAATGAAGCATTTGGATTCATGACACGTGTAGCCTTGAAAGCTGATAAAATGGATCATCATCCAGAATGGTTTAATGTAAGAGAGCATGTGGCCTAAGCATTATTTTTGGCTCACATATCAGTAGGTTTATAATCGTGTCCAAGTCATTTTGAGTACACATGACTGTCAAGGTTTATCCAAGCGAGACATCGAACTTGCTAAGTTTTGTGACAAAATCTGATAACGGACTTTAAATCAAATGGTTAACATTAATCCCTTTGTGCCTTTTTAATTTCTTTTTTCTTTCCCTTGAAAATAAAAATGAAATGGATCACTAATTGTCTAGCAAGTCTATATTCATCGTCATGTACAAATGAAGTATCCACGACAACCATTCTACCATCTATAAATCCAGAACCATTATCACCTATTATACCCATTGACTGCAAAGGATGTTCCAAACCTTGTGCACATCCAAATGTTCCTCCTCACCTCAACATAGATCAATCCAAACCATTAAAGAATACAGTACCTCCTTACTCGATACATATCATCATAATGACAGGGAAATCTAATTGGCCTGCTCACATTGAGGACGAAGGATTGGCTGGCGCTTTTATCGAAGCTATTCGGAAACGAAAGGAAAATGATAAAATGAGGCCACCTGAGAGTAGATATCATCCTGCATTTTATGCATCTTCTGAAAAAGACGATTGTCACCGAATCATTGTGACCAATGCATCACTTCCATCAAAGTACTCATACCAGCATAAAGGCACAGATGTTCTCTTGCTGCCAGATAATGTCATCTTTTCCAACATTACGCCTAGAAGAGTGAATGCCTTGTTGGACTATATATTTGGCAAGCCATGTTCTCAAGCATTCTCAGTATATCCTTGCCCATACTCAAGCCTTGTGTTGGTTTGCGGGCATGGGAATAAGGATCGACGATGTGGTACGATAGGCCCAATGCTTCAAAAATCATTACAACAGGCAGCTAGCCAGGATGAAGAAGGGAACCATGTGCAAATTGCGCTCTCAAGTCACTTGGGAGGTAAGTGCGTATATAGTCCAAGACTAGATAATTGCTAATCGTAATAAAAAGGTCATGCATTTGCAGGTAACGTGGTTATTTATACACATCATGGACAACGGGCCATTTGGTATGGAAGAGTGACGCCATGTTACTGTAAAGACATTGTAGATAACACTCTAGAGGATAATAAAGTGATTGAAGATCTTGTTCGAGGTATATTTGAAGTTCGATCTAAACCAAGCAAATGCCACAAAGCGTTGGAGTGGTGAAATATGGGCATGTTCCATATTAAATTATCGTCTCTCTACACTTGACTTGTCATATTTGGAAATTCTTGCTTGACGCCTTTCTCAAGAGTCGATCATTATCACAGGTGGTAATAGAAGACTCAATTCCCTAAAACATGAAAAATAAATAAAGCTCTCTCATTTTATTTATTTTGTAAAAAGCGTCTTTTATCAGCATTTCTTCCCCTTATTATTTCTTGGTTTAATAGTCCAATAATTAATCTGTCTTTACAGAATATCCTCAATATGGTCTGATAACATGACTTCTCACCAAATTGTTCGATTTTTGAACGATATACATATAGCTCTCAATCCTTATAATGATGAAATATATATATGAGCATAGAGATGTTTCAATGAAAGGTATGCTGTCACTACTATGGAAATACACTAAAAAATTCGAAAATAAAACGGTTTACTCATTCACATCGTGGGGCTCAACTAAATTTCCTTTTTATGCAAGCAGAACCGTCAAGAAAGTCACTAAAAAACACAACAATAATATGGAGAGAATCCGATATCGCAAGATGAATTTATAAGCTAGTCAAGATCTCCAAGATTATTCTGGAGCTTTCATCACTCAGAGCTATTTTAGATGATGCTGCAAACATTGACTCAAGACGAACTCCAGATGTGGTATTAGCTTTTTGAGCCGCGCTTCATTTATTGAAAATAATGTAAAAAATAAACATCATACCCGTTTTATCTTTTTCAAGGCTTGCAAGACAATGTTTCCCTTTCTGTGAGTATATGTGTGTGTGTGTGTGTACAAATATAATTGAGAGTATCATATCTTTCGTGTTCTCTTTCGTCAACTTTGTCATTTAGGGATATGGCAATTTGATGTAACTTTATCCGTTGATGATCAGTGACAAAAGAGCATTCCTTTTTTGTCATTTTATTCAAATGATTCTGATTGGCACTCTAACCGTCCTTAAGCGGAATTTTAATTGCTTGCTTTGTGAAATCATTCTGCTTTCATTTAAACAAAATTCCCTACAGCCCTTTCTCTTTCTCGACCTTTTTTTTATTTTTTTATTTTTTGTGGCGTGTGCTTGAAGACAAAAAAAAAGCTCAACCAAGGCCAGATAAAGAATCATTCTAAAGCTCTAGAATAATATATTGTTTACAACTTTCAAAGGTGGAGACATGGGGCAAATACTTTCAGAGCCCGTTACGACAAAGCATAGCACGTCTGGAAAGGACGAACGCTTGATTTATGGTGCCTCTTCTATGCAAGGCTGGAGAATAAGTAAGAAAATAAATATTTATGACGTATTTATTTATTAAACTTGATTCGATAGCCATGGAGGATGCCCATACAACCATTCTTAACTACGAAAATACAGGAACTGCATTTTTTGCGGTCTTTGATGGCCATGGAGGTACACGGAAATGCATTATTTATGTATTTATTTACATTCTGTAGGAGACAAAGTAGCAAAGTACAGCAGTCAGCATTTGGCTGCTAATGTGATTGAATCTGAAGCATTTAAAAAAGGAGATATCAAAGAGAGTTTAAAGGAAGGCTTTTTAAAGATAGATTCAGATTTACGTAAAGGTAAATAACTAAATAGTTCATCATATGCGTCATACTTATTTACGACCATCATAGATCCTGAACTACAACACGATCCTTCAGGATGTACGGCTATCGTTGCTTTATTGACAAAAGATAATATGCTTTATATCGTAAGTTTTGTCCCATCACACTATATATATATATATATATATCCTCTTTGACATACACCGATTAGGGTAATGCAGGTGATTCTCGCGCAATCATTTGCACAAACGGAAGAGCCATTGCTTTATCCGATGATCATAAACCAAGTAATCCAAAAGAGACAGCCCGTATTGAAAAAGCAGGTGGTCATGTTGAATTTGGAAGAGTGAATGGTAAATAGAGATGAGATTTGAAAGCCGTGTACTGATTCAACTTAAAGGTAACTTGGCATTATCAAGAGCTTTGGGAGATTTTGAATTCAAATCTGCAACTAATCTGCCACCAGAGCAACAGGTGGTAACAGGTAAAAAAAAAAAAGAATACATTATAAAGAACATGGCTTATATTTATGTTCCCTATGAACAGCCGACCCTGATATTACAAAGCACAAGGTTACAGAAAAGGATGAATTTATGGTCCTAGCCTGCGACGGCATTTGGGATTGTATGACGAACCAAGAAGTAGCCTCATTTGTACGTCAACAGATTGCAGAGCATGTTCCTTTAGAAACAATCTGCGAAAAACTTATGGACCATTGTCTCGCAGATCAGTCAGGCACGACAGGCGTCGGCTGCGACAATATGACGGTAGAAATTATCGCATTTTTACAGGGTCAAACAGAGGAAGAGTGGTATAAGAAGATAAGTGAATCAGAGAAGGAGGCAAGCAACAAAGCAGCCAGTGGTGGTAAAGGTATAAAATCAGAATCGAGGCAATATACAGAAAATGAGTTAAAGAAGGCACCGGACCTTACTTCTTCTCTTGCCTCTGCAGGATCCACACATGATACCGCCGAATCAAAGTCTGACGTGAAGTCTGAAGCAAAGAAGTAGGGGGAAACTGTACGATATATGCATGTATCAATTAATAATTGATTAAAACCTGTCTTCTTTTATCATCAATAAACCATTCATTTCGATGTTCATGAAATACATAATGAAGAATCCGGCCAATAAGCGTGGTCGCTTCCATCTGTTTGCATAAACTACACATGTTGCTATGGCAATACTTCTTCTTGTTTAGATCCAAGGTGACGATATTGAAAAGCAAAAACAAGTACTACAAAATAACATATTTCATAAAAGAGAAACACTTCTTTTGAAACCAACTTCATTTTTTTATTAATTCGTATTTATTTATTTATTTTTGTTATTTTATTACCCATTTGTTTTCTTTACGGATTGTTATTTATGTTAAGATGGCCACATCTTTACCTTTATTTCCTCAGTTAGCAGAGATGAATGACGAACAAAAGTATAAGCTGATTGCAAGGTTTATACCGTGCGATCAATGTTCATCATGTAAGGGATGGCACACCGACATAAATACAAAAGACATCTGTCAGTGTGGACATGATATCCTAAACCATATTGATCAAGGACACGACCTTCAAAGACGCTCAAAGGTCGCTCTAAGGCTGGTCGAGCTGTTGGAAGTAAATATGAAATATCATCCATAGGCAAGCTCAACTTTTTTTTGCTTTATAGGAAAAAGGAAAAGCAAAAGAATATGCATATGAGGATGATGATATACTTTCTCTTAAAAAGTAAATTATACAAATAAAGAAGCATAGACAAACTTATTAAAAACACGTAGACAGATCTTGTATAATGCGTCGGCTAAAAATGATGAAAAGGAGCAGCATGAGCATGGTAAAGAGAAATGTACGTATATAAAGGTGTATGATTGAACACGATATTGTAGGAATAAAGAGAAATAGAGATCCAGATGATAAAGAGCAACAGTTTGCAAAACGAAGTAAGAAATTAGTGAAACAGCTGCCTGCTGTGGAGGATGAAGAGGAGTTTGTAGATCATTCCGGAGATGAGGAACTCTCTGAAGAAGAAGAAATAGCCGAGGAAGAGAGGCATACTGTCGGATTGCATAATTTAGATAAAGTCAGCGAACCATCAACGGATCTTCCCGGACATGACGCATTTGTAAATAACAATGATAGCCCAGGCATAGATGAAAAGTCCTTTCAAGGAGATGTATACCGGAGCATCTTTGCTTCAAATCCAAAATTGCAAGAATTTATTGTAATATGTCCCCCCAAAGATCATCTTTCTGTTGTTGATAGCTAACCACAAGTTCTTTAGCCTGAATCGATAAAGGAGTCAGTGGCGATGAAGGAAGAAAGGGAAGGAAGCATTCGAGTACAGGTCGTGCTCAATGATGGAGCGCGCGAAAGTATGATCCTCTTGACAGGCCTAAAGAATGTATTTCAAAAGCAGTTGCCCAAGATGCCTAAAGAATATATTGCTAGACTTGTGTATGACCGAAATCACCGCAGTCTTGCTCTCATTCGCAACCCAAACAAAGTGATCGGTGGCATATGTTACCGACCATTTGACGCACAGGAATTTGCTGAAATTGTATTTTGTGCCATTGCGTCAACAGAGCAAGTCAAGGTAGAGTAATAAACAAGGGTAGCACATTGGCAGTTTATTAATAACAAGCAGGGATATGGATCATTCATTATGAACCATCTTAAAGATTACGTGATAGATCATTCCAACGTAAAGCATTTTCTGACCTATGCGGACAATTTTGCTGTAGGTTATTTTCGTAAACAAGGATTTACAACAGATATTACTCTTGACAAGCGAAAATGGGTTGGTTACATTAAGGATTATGAAGGGGGTACAATCATGCAGTGTAGTATTGTGCCACGAGTAAAGTATCTGGCAATCCATGAAATATTAAGCATACAGCGGAATGCCATACTAAAGAAGATTAAAGAACGGTCCACAGAGCATGTTGTGTATCCAGGAATTAATATACCCAAAGGAGGATCGATTGATCCATATGATGTACCTGGTATAGAAGAGTCTGGATGGACACCGGAATTGGATATGCTGTAAGTCATACTTTTACTTTTATATATAATCATATATAATACATTGTATATATATGTAGATCAAATAGGCCGAGGCATGTCCCTCATTATCGTGAAATGTTGTATTTAGTAGAAGAAATGCGGAATTATACGCATGCATGGCCATTCTTGGAAGCAGTAGATGCAGAGGAAGTTGCAGATTATTATGAGATTATCAAAGAACCTATGGGTAGATATATACATGTGTGCATATATATAGACGGAGCTAACTTTGAATTAGATCTGACTACACTGGAAGAAAATGTCAAAGCGGATAGTTATCCTACCATGGAAGACTTTATTAAAGATACTCAAAAGATATTTGATAACTGCAAGACATATAATGCAGAAGACACAGAATATGCAAAATGTGGAGTAAAACTAGAGCGATTCTTTTATGAAAAGCTACGTTCAATAAACAAAAACTGATTTCTACTTGTGCAGTTGTTCATACTGTAATTAAAGTTAGACAGTTTCTGTGGCCAATGTTCTTTCGGTTTACGGAATCTATAAACGATACTCCGTTGTGTCATGTTTGATCTGAGTACCAAAGTTGACTGCATGTGTTGGTTGACTTTAAGAAACTACTAAAGAAGATATGTTTATTCAACATTTATTGTGAATATAAAAGGCAAACAGATAAAGTTCAATCTTATCGGATATTCATATCCCATTTTGGATAATGTCCTGAGACTAGAAGCATTAAATTAGAAACACTTTGCTTGTTTTGAAAACGTCAATCGTCGAGAATTAAGGTCATATGCTTTGACGTGTCTATGATTTGTCTTGATTTGTCTTGAAAACATTTTTCTAATTAAAAGTCAGTCCTAAAGCTTCTCCTCCCTTCTTGCTTTCCCTAAGGATCAAACAGTAAGCAAGGTTTTTTTTTTGAAAAGACTCAGCTTAAATAAAACACGTGTCTTTTTTTTTTTTTTTTTTTTCTTTTTTCTTCTAATTAAACCAAAATGGCTGAATCTCGTATTGAATTATTAGCTTGGCTTAATGAACTTTTACAAACACGATACACCAAAGTTGAGCAAGCAGGAACAGGTAAAGTAGTCATAAAGTGTACATCAAGTATTGACAAACTTTTCTTTAAAGGTGCTGCTTACTGTCAAATATTTGACTCAATCTTTGGTATGAAAAAGACATTTCGTCTTTCTGTATTCCCATATCCTATTGACCCTTTTTTTCTTCTTCATCAGGTGATGTTCCTGTTCACAAAGTAAAGTTTGAAGCAAAGCTTGAATATGAATTTGTAAACAACTTTAAAATTTTACAAAGTGTCTTTAAGAAACACAAGTAAGAAAAGGGTAAAATATAAAGCCAAGTGCAATGTTAATCCTTTTATATATATGTATATATAATAGGATAGACAAGGTAATGTCCCCTCCCCCTGCTTATTTTTTCTAATTGAACAAAAGAGGCTTAATCATCTACTAGATTATACCCGTTGATCGTTTAGTTAAATGTAAACTTCAAGACAATTTAGAATTTATGCAATGGGTCAAACGGTTTTGGGATCAAAACTATCCTGGAGGAGAATATGACGCTTTGGCTCGTCGCGAAAAGGGCGCTCCCAGTGTGGCAACAGCCCCCAAGCTGTCCTCAGCGGGTAGCACGACATCAAGTGGCCGTGTCAGTGCTGCAAGCAAGAAGGCAACAAAGACTCCTGGTAAAGAAGACACAAGCTAAGCCTATACTTTGTCTTATACTCTTTTTTATATAGCTTCACGCAGTGCAAGTCGAGGTGGACGTGCAAGCGTATTAGACAGCCATTCAGCCCAGACTATCATCGACCTCAATAAACAAATCGCAGAACTCAAGTTGACTGTAGACGGTCTCGAAAAGGAACGTGATTTCTATTTCGGAAAGTTGCGTGAAATTGAAATTGAAGTTCAAGAAAACTTGGAAAGTATCGAGTTGACATTAGCAGATACCGGTAAAACTGAACACGAGGCTATTCCCATTTTACAAAATATCCAAAACATTTTGTACAGTACAGAGGTAAGGCATTCTATTTAAAAAGAAGAGGGGGTCAATAACATATCCTTTTAGGAGGGATTCGAAGTTCCACCTGAAGAAGAGGAAGCAAATAACAAGACCGCTTCTGTAGAATATGATGACGACGAAACCTTTTAAACCCATTTTTTCTTTACCCCCCTCTCCTCTTTCTTTTTAGGCTTTTTTAAAGAAAGAAATGATACTTTATTTTATTTTATTTTTTAAAAATAAGGTTTATTGGTTTGTTATTTGGTATCTACACATCTAATCAGTCTGAACTACTGCCAGAATCATCAGAGTCAGAGCCAGACTCGCTTTCTGATTCCCCGCTTTCACTTGAGGAATCTATTGAGAGAGGTGAGTAAAGAAAGGTAGTCCCCCCTTGGAGATATCATCACTTACGGTCTCCTTGTCCAGAATAATGGGTTCTTTGTTTTTTAGTTAGCGGTGAGGATGACTTTTTATGATGATGCTTCAGTAAACTCTCTCCTGTCACAAACTCATGCAACCTGTGCAGAGTACTTCTGTCAAGTGAGTCAATATCCAAAACGATCTCTTCTTGTCCTTGCTATACACGTACAGACAATATTAGCGTCATATGTTGTCACCCATAGCTGAACTTACCCCATCCAAGTTTGGCATAGAGCTTTGAATAATGCCAACCACTGTGTTCAATTTATCACCTGTCAAGTTGTTAATACGCTCACTGAGATCCTTCTTTTGATCAAATGTGAACTCGGGTAGTTCATCCACAGTTTTATGTTTCGATTCCTTCTTTCTGTTGGCTGTGCTAGGTCGTCTTCTCTTTTCTTTGGCTGGTTTCTTGTCTTTTATTGCCTTATTTGAACCGCTAACCCTACGAGCTTTTTCTGCTGCTCTCTTTCTCTTTTGTGATTTAATAGAAGCAATTTGTTGAGAGATGGTAGCAATATGACGTTCCAATTCTGCAATCTTTTGATCTCGTTCTATACGTTCTCAGTATATACTATTCACAGATCCCTAATATATACTTACCATCCTCTGAATCATCATCCTCGACCACTTCATCAAATTCTTCTTCGGGAGCATCATCAATCAACGGCGTAGGTTCTGTTTTTGGTGGTCTCTGAGCCCATTTCTCATCAAAAGCCTTTTCCAGCTGACGTCCCATTTTGTGCACAGGTAAGGAAGGAGGGTTGTAGGTGTAGCAGTTGTTAAACATAAGTTTAATATCCTTTTCAAAATCCTCGGGTTCGTCATATTCTCCATCATTCAATTTCTTTTCAATAGTCGACAAGTCCATAGGGTGCTTAATAATTTCTACATAATCAGGAATATTAAGAGCAACGACGTCCACAGGCTGTAAGAATGGGTAATTGATATCTCTATACTTGCTCTTTTTCAATTCCTTTAACGTTTGAGCACAAAATTTCATTTGTATGTCATTCTTTCTTGGATTACGTCTTTTGGTGATTGATTCGGGATAATCTTTAGATGGAGGAGGATGGACCTTTCGCTTCTGTCTTCCGTCATCGGACAGACGACGATTCAATTTGGGATTCTTCCTTCTCTTTTTTTTGGCTGATCCTTCATCGTCAAAGTCATCTTCGTCAAATTCAACATAAGGTGAAGAAGATCTTGATATCGCGTTACTCTACAAGCTATGGTTGAATAAAGAATAAATAAATAATAAAAAAAAAACTTACATTCTTATTAGGAGGCATTTGCCTCAAACTCTTTTCAAAAGCTGATTCAACGTTTTGACAAAGCATAGATATGGTAGCCTCAGGTCCATTAAATTTAAAACAATTATTGAAGACAAGTCTGACATCATAAATCCACTGCTCAACATTTTCATACTGTCCTGAATTCAATTTTTTATCAATTGTGGAAAGATCCATAGGATGTTTGATAATCTTTGGGTAATCAGGTATATTTAATTTCAGGTAATCAACTGGTTGTAAAAAAGGGGCAGCATCTCTGTGCTTCTTTAAATTCCTCATAATTGCTCCACAATATTTTATTTGATCGCGTGTCATATTAGTGGTAGAAGGTGTCTGCGGCTATCAAAGAAAAGTGTGAATTTGAGCCTTACTGTCTTTATTGTTTTACTACATACCTGCTTTTTAATCGTATTGCCACGGTCAAGTAGAGATACATTCTCTTTCAATTCCAATTTAGGCTTTTTTAATGACGTATCAATCTCTTCAAAGTCTTCAAGCCTACAGACAAAAAAAGAGATTAATACATGCAACGTTATTTACTTTAAGCAAATGCCTACGGTTGCTTAAGAGGTTGCTCGGCATCAATTTCCATTTGTTAAAAAGGAAAAAAAAAAAAGAGAGAGAGAGAAATAAGATGTGAAGAAAAAAAAAAAAAAAAAAGAGGAAAAGAGAAAACAGGGTGTGTTATTAAAGGCGGAACTTCATTCAAGCTTTAATTTCATTGGATGGTTTACATTTTAAAAAGTCACATATTTACAGCGAATCAAAGATCGTGATTGAATGACACATAATCGAATTTTTTACACACGCAAAACAAACACAGTGATTCCAACAAGAAATGTCGTACAAATACATTGCAAAGAGAAAGATTTTATGCGACAAAGCTTTGTAAATGATGCAAAAATTTGTCGTCGTATCACGGAATCAAGCAGTTCGATGGAAGTATGTATGGCCTTGATTGCATAGTCTTTGGAGTGTTTAATAGTTTCCTTTTTCATTATACCTGCTTGATCCTTCCATTACCAGCCGATTGCAATTGCGATCGTCAAAGTCTATGCTATCATGGTATTTATCGCAGTGTTACGTTTCCATGTACAGAGATCAAGAGTAAACTTCATGTGCTCTTCAATTGGAATTTCACGCCATTGAAAGCCCAAGAGTTGACTATGATCACTAAGCTCTTGAAATATGGGAATAACCCGATCTATCCAAAATGTATGTTCGTACTTTGGTTGATAATGAGGGTTGTGCTGGAATTTGTTGTAAAAGCCCGTGAGCATGCATTGAATGATTTTGACAAGGAAACACTACATGCACCAGAAGTTAGACTAATACTACGTGCGAAACTTTTCAATTCGCAGTGTCAAACTAAACATGACTTTTATAAAGTTGTTATCTTGATCTGTTTCTTGTCAAGAAGAAGAGATAAAAAAAGAAATGTTGTTATTTTAATTTTATATTGTCAGTTTGATCAACAAAGATAATTTACGTGTAATTATGATGAATTCACATCTTGCATCAGAGACAGCCTTAGATTAGGCAGAGACTTTGGTAGTGTGAAGCTGTAGTGTTTCTACATGTATACGAGACGCGCTCGTAGTATTAACCTATTTTCTGGCGCATGTAGTTTTGGCCGAAAAAAAAAACTGTATACACGAAAAAAAAAGACATTTTACTATAAACATTGGCATCTTTATTTCAAAAGAAAGAAAAGCAGAAAGAAAAGCAGAAAGAATCTTGTGATAAAAAGTCCTATAAAAGAAAAGCAAAATAGAAAGCACAAAAAAAGCAAAGAGTTAGGCAAAACGTTCTTGTAAAAAAAAAAAAGTGTTTGTTTGTCAAGAAGGGCTCATAGATCTTGGTGATATTTATTGACTTCATGCTTTTACTTCAGAAGTAGCAAATATGTCTATAATCCTCGCCCATCTTTGCCAACCAAACACTCAATTGTCGTCATCGTCAGTACTTTACCTTTTTACTGATTCCTTTTACGAGTTTACAAAGGTAACAGAAAAAAAAAAGAAGGCGAAGAGAAACTTTTGCCTCTTTATAAGATGAAAAAAATTCGTTCCCCTATCTCGCTCCATAAAAAGTGGCGACAAGCAGTCATTCGTGCGTGACAGCGTTTCTTTTTCTAGTCCTTTCCGTCTCTTTATCAGAGTGAGCTTGAAGGTGTGAAAGCAAGGGGGAATAGACGCTTATTCAAGAAAGTAGTTACATTTATGTATATGTATATATACATATATATATGCACAACTGTAGCAAAGTCAACAAAGCAGACGTGATTGTTTGGTAAAATATCCTGACTCAATGGTGGCTTTTGTTTTTTTTGAAGAAGAAGTTTGGTGCCTTTCAATGACAGAAAGGCTGTTAAGATGTCTTGTGAATATACAGTGGATGTATTCTGTAATTATTTATTGTAGACAACTACTTTAATGGAGCAAGGACCTTCGTTATCTGTAAATGTAAGCTGTTAAGGAAAGGCACTTTTCATAAAAAGCTGCATTTATAAATGTTTTATAATACAATTTATAAATAAATACAGTATGTCAATAAGAACCAGCGTATATCCTTTTTACATTATGTAAAACGGTAAAGGCTTTGAAAGTTTAATAAGCAAAGACTTCACTGCCAGCAAGGATACTTTGAGAGTTACAAAAGAACAAAAGCCACCATTGAGTCAGGATATTTTACCAAACAATCACGTCTGCTTTGTTGACTTTGCTACAGTTGTGCATATATATATGTATATATACATATACATAAATGTAACTACTTTCTTGAATAAGCGTCTATTCCCCCTTGCTTTCACACCTTCAAGCTCACTCTGATAAAGAGACGGAAAGGACTAGAAAAAGAAACGCTGTCACGCACGAATGACTGCTTGTCGCCACTTTTTATGGAGCGAGATAGGGGAACGAATTTTTTTCATCTTATAAAGAGGCAAAAGTTTCTCTTCGCCTTCTTTTTTTTTTCTGTTACCTTTGTAAACTCGTAAAAGGAATCAGTAAAAAGGTAAAGTACTGACGATGACGACAATTGAGTGTTTGGTTGGCAAAGATGGGCGAGGATTATAGACATATTTGCTACTTCTGAAGTAAAAGCATGAAGTCAATAAATATCACCAAGATCTATGAGCCCTTCTTGACAAACAAACACTTTTTTTTTTTTACAAGAACGTTTTGCCTAACTCTTTGCTTTTTTTGTGCTTTCTATTTTGCTTTTCTTTTATAGGACTTTTTATCACAAGATTCTTTCTGCTTTTCTTTCTGCTTTTCTTTCTTTTGAAATAAAGATGCCAATGTTTATAGTAAAATGTCTTTTTTTTTTCGTGTGTATTTGTTTTAGGGATATTCGAATATTTTTAACAAATGAAATATTCTAAACGCGTGGGGTATTAACCGTGCAATCCTGCCACCCGAGGAAGGCTAAATATCTTCATTTTATTTTAGAAAAACTAACACAAACGTAGTATCTCAAGGAACAGGGAGAGGAGCTATATATATATATTGTATAAAATGTGGGAGAGTGACTATTTATTACAACGCGTTTATAGACTATTTTCTGAATAAGACTCGTTTTATTAAATATTAAAAGCAATGGTGTATCTCGATATGAATAAATACTCAACGCATCACAATAATAAGTGCATCGGTACGCTTGTTTCGAATTATTCAAATTTAAAGTAAGCCACGACAACTAACAGGAACACTCCATGTCTTACTTTGTTTCTGTTGTACGACAGATTTCTTATGACAAGAAATGAGGTACCGATAACAGCTTAATTTAGGCGATATCACAGTGTACTCGATCAGTTTATAAATATATGCCATTTTTGTTGACACTTACCAATTCAATAAACACAAGTAGAATTTTTTTTATAAAAATTATCGTAAATACCAAGTGATCCTAACAACTAAGCTCTATTTTAAGTGGTTAAATGCTGATTTACCATTGATTTTTTTGTAACAAAACATTACATTATTAGTAAATGCATATACCCAACAAGTATCCACCTTCAAAGTCTTGATATATTATTTGCTGCAGAAGTCATGCTCAATAAAATACTGTTTTCTGATATTCTTTATTTTTAACCAATAGTTAAGATACCATCATTTTTCATTATTGCATTTGTTACTGATGCTATGTTTATGTTGTTCAAATCAAAGATATCAAGACTTGGAGCAAAAAGTTCACAAACAACAAGTTGCTTATTGCAATAACACTAGGAAGCTTGTATGCCTACAGAAATATTGAGTGTACCTTAAGCTATTTCTCAGCAAGGCTCAAATTAAAGGCTTGCTTTTATGGTTTTTTAATAGTCATACAAGATAACTTTTTTATAGTTTGTTTATTAGAAATATATTATTATAGAAAATACTGTCACATATTTTCATTTAATGCTAAGCAACAATAAAAAAGGTGGAATATGTGTTTTATTATAATAATACACCAAAATAGAGAAGGATAAGGTGCTTGATACATTTTAAATCAAAATAATAGCAAGAAGCAATGATATAGACTTACCTTTAAAAATATCATGGTTGCATTAAGAATCATTCTACTTTAGGAAATAGATCAACGAAAGATTGAACAAGTATGTTTTTAAAAAAAGTACACAAGCAAAAATTTGAGTATATGAAATTTACCCAATGAATTTAATAACTGAGTTTGAAATAATAAGCCATCTAATGCAAGATGTATCTCTTGTTGATCGAGTACATAAGCAATAGATAAATGTAAATTAATCACGCTACAACTTGGCTCTAGGCTCAATAGTAACAGAGTACGTTATTTTGATTATTCTACAATAATAAAATGCATGGTAAATCGAATTAGAGATAAAGAGGACAAAGTCACGAATGCGAGTGAGGCTAAATAGCCTATTATCTGATTGGTTGTCCTTTGCTTGAATTTTTTTTTTTCTCTTTTATTTGTCTCTGAAAACCTTTTTTCTATATTTTTAAAGGATTCACCTTTACTATTATTACAACTATCAAACCCCCCCTTCCCCTTTCTCCCATTTTTTCCTTGAAAGATTGATTGTGCGAGTCACTTTTCTTTACTATTTATATTATGGATATTCAAAACTACATTCCACCATCAGAGGACCATTCTGTTCATCATTATGCAGAAAACCAGTCCTCTTTACAGCCAAGCTCTAAAAGCACTGTCCCTACTATATTACCCACTTTAGTGGAGGAAGAAGATATAAGTAACTCTCAAGAAGATATTGACGAAATAGAAGACGAAGAAGACGAAGAAGAAGAAACAATTGAAGATAATAATGAAAACACTCAACTCCCTTCTTCTTCTTCTTCAATAAGGCCCACTAGATTGAATCCTGCTTTACTATTTAATAGATATGATAAACGTAAAAGTAGTCCTGCTATCCTCGGTTTGCCATTTGGTGCAAAACATGAAACTCAACTGAGCCTGCATCTATCACAGCAAAGAAACTCTATTGAAGCAGCCATGTTATTAGCCAACTTTAATAAGCTAATGGCATTTCCTAAATCAAGTGAAAATGAGCATAAAGGTTAGTATTATAAGCTTATTTTCAAGTGCGTCTCTGTCTGTATGCAGAAATTATGCGCATAAAAAAATTTTTAATACACCCAGTAACTAACATGAAAATTTTTATTTGTAGGCGGACATCAACAGTGGCAAGATGACATGTCCATTCCCACCCAAAACAAGAATTCCTGGGGGGATGTGTCTCAGACTAAGAACCGTCGGTACTCTTACGATGTCAACATGAGCTGGCAAACTATGCCTGAATCTTTTTTGGAAAGACCAGACCTGTTATTAAAGTCTGCCAATACTGATAGTTCAACTGACCCAAAAATGAAACAAGACCCAAATATAGAACATACGATGCCTACTAAGATCACTTGGAGCCATGAAGATGTGAGTAATCATTATCCCTATGACTTTTCTCAGCATCAACATCCACATCTACAACAGAGACTATATCACCCAGCTCAACCCCTAGTGCCACATGGCTATCGTTATCCACCACCTCCTTTACATCCTCATCAGCAGGATCAAGTGCCTATGCTGCATCCCCTTGCACGTCAACCTGATATGGCACAAAAACGTGAGGAGCCTCAAGCATATTACACTTATACTTTCCCACCCCAACACCAAATGCAGCAATGCTACTATTATCCTGTAACTAACGGCAAATTGCCATTACCCCCTCATGGACCGATAGATCCTATGCAACAACATCATCAACAACAGCAACAACAACAACAACAGCAACAGCAACAACAGCAGCAGCAACAACAACAACAACAACAGCAACAACAAGCCTATGGCCAACACATGCCTGTATTAATACCAAAAAAGAGAAAAAAGCAAAAGTCCAATTATTATGTGGACGATGAAGAAGAAATTGAAGCAAACGATGATGAATTTCCTGATATGTCTGCGAGGGATGTGGAAGCAGCTCGAACAGATCCAGAGGCCAGACCTCGGAAGCAGAAATTGAGATTTATTGGTGATCAATATACGCCTCAATGGGTGAGATACAATGGACAATCAAAAGAAGGTTTATGTGATACATGTAAACCTGGTAAATGGCTGCAACTTAAAAACAGTGCTTACTGGTAAAATCATGCGTACATAAAAGAAACAACTTCTTATGCTTCTTTAGGTATCATAAACAGTTCTTTCATGGTATCTCATCTGTGTCAGGCAAAGAGTTTGTTCAACCTCTTGAGACACGTTGGATGGATCAAGACTTGGTTGAAGGCCTTTGTCATCAATGTCATCAGTGGGTTGCTGTGAGTAACGTAAAGAGAAAGAATAGCGTACTTTGGTATAGGCACGCACACAAGGTAGATAAAGAAACTAGTATGAAAATAGTTTTATTAATCATTTTAAAAGTGTCATGTCTATCATAAACCTAAGCCTACTGCACCAAAGAAACGGTAAAAAAGAGCAACATTATATACATCACTTTTTCATATATGCACCACACACACACACGCACATATATATACTTAGAGTTCTTTTTTTTTTTTTCTTACAACAAAAACCAACAAAAAAGGGAGAAAGGTTATTCTAGATACATATACACACATACAAACACATTTATACATGTAAACGACTAATCATGTTCCCTTTTCTCCTCTTCATACCTTTATTTCCGCTTTTTTTTTTATTTATTAACGAAGTATGTATGTAGTAACTTTTTCTCTTGCCTTTTCTTTTTTTTTCTTTTTTTTTTCCATCTTTTAATGTATATAAAACAGTAATAGTTACAATAAAAGTCGCTTGAAGCTATTTAAAGTATTATTTACAGGTATTTTCTTTATTATTATTATTATTATTATTATCAGCACTCATGTTTACGGGACAATATTTCCCTTTTCGAAAAGCTTGTCGTTTGTTCTGAAACCATATCTGAACCGCGCGCGGACTCATGTTAAGCTTATTTGCCAATTCTTCTCTTAGACGAGCAGACGGGAACTGAGTCTTTTGAAACACGTTCTCGAGTATGTTCAGTTGATCCTTTGAGGCGTTTCTCCTTCTTCGTTTAACTTGTTTGTTATTAGAATAAAATGATGAATAGGCTGAATCTGGATGATCTAATCGGAAGGTTTCATTATGTTCATATATCCAGCGAAATCTTCCACAGTGTCGATGATCCTTGGGTTCCTCTGAATTGCATAATAGATAGGATATATTTAAAGGCAATGGTTTGTATGATGATGATTCTTGTGGTATATTTTGATTTCCAGAAAACATAAAGTCAAGACAAGAAGAAAGGGAAAAAAAAAAGAAAGAAAGAAGAAAAAGAGAGAGAGAAAGAGATAGAGGGAAAGCTCATTTAATTGTATTAAATTAAGGTTTCAACACATTAAAAGTTTGTATTGAAAAAATACCGCTTAAATAATCACTTTAATGGATAAATTGTCGTACCAAAGGAAGGATTGATTAATCAGAAAGATGATCACTTTTTGCTATTCTAACTGTTACTCAATGGTTATAATCAACACAATATATACATTAAAAGTAACGTTTTGCAGTCACTGTTTGTTTATATAAAAGTGCTTCATTAATAATATCTTTGATCATTAGTATCCTTGGGAGTAACATCCTCATGGATATATAAATAATATCTTGCATAGAATCAGTACATCACTAAAAGACTATATGTTCTATTATAATAAACAAAGGATCTCTTCTTCTTTTATGTTTGTATAAAATAAAAAAGAGATTGTACATTGTTTGTTTAAAGAAAAGGAAAAAAAAAAGCTATCATGTATCAATAAACGATACTCCGTTTGATAGTTTTTATTTTATTTCGCTGTATATGTGTACATTTGATTGTATATATTCTTGTATAAATGTGTATTGTGTTGCGTGTGGTGTGCGTATGTTTATATCAACTATCCAATTATGCACTGTCTTCATATCCAGAAGGAGGGTTACGAGAACGATTGGGGACTATCATAAAGAATCAATATAAGCATATATCTAAACATGAAAGCTATAAAACGTACGAGGATATGTAACAGGAAGTGGTTCGTAGCCCTTGAAACCAAAGTATTCACGTCTGATCTTGGGTACAGTTAATACCATGACAGGGCCTGAAGAATACAAGATTAAAAAAAGTTGCTCATTTCAATTCTAATTTATAATTACCAATGCCACCAAGAACGCATGACCAAAAGATGACTGGCCTTTCAATAGCAAAACGGTTCAAGGCTCTGAACATTTTAATACAAGAAATAATAGTAATAATGAAAAAATTGTGGGTCCTTCCGTCTAAAGTTGAACCGTCGTTGTGATGACGTCTACTAGTGACTGCGATTTACTTATTTTGCCCTTTGTACACCCATTCAGGTACACACATGCACATAAGCACTATTTTGAGAAGCGGACTTTTTATGGTTTCTGTCATTCTCTTTCTTTTTGACATGCTGTTTCTTCCTTTTTCCATCTCCTAATGTCCATTGTTACTTTATTTGTCGATACTTCTGAAGAGAAAGTCAGTACTGAAAGACGGTTTGATAAAGGACTCACTATTTCCCAACTCAAGGTTTGGCACAGAGATGTTTTTATTTTCAGTTGAAGTTTTTCTGATGAGCTCCTCTTTTTTTATGTATATAGTATAAGCTTGAGCCTATCACGGGTATTCCTTATTCAACACAAGTCATTGAATTATATCAAGGAAATCGTCTGTTGGGTGTACTGGATGAAGAAGATAAAATGTTAGGAGCATACCCTGTTGAAGATTATATGAGACTGTATGTTAAAGACACCAATCCTCATCGTATCAAGAACCAGTATACAGATGTATCACTCGTTGAAAAATTTGAACTGACAGAAGAAGAGTATACCAAAAGATCAGGTATGAAAAGTTTATGTAGAGTGAAAGACAAGAATCTAACCATCTTCATACTTAGATACCGTTAGAGCTTTCAAGGAACGTAACAAGTTGGGCCGTTTTTCAGAGGAGGCAGCTGCCAAAGAGCGAGCTATTGAGTTAGCTTACAAGGAAGCAGCAGAACATATCAAAGTTGGAGACAGATGTGAGGTGATTGGAGACAATGAATCTGTAAGACGACGAGGTACTGTTCGTTTCGTAGGTGAAACACAGTTTCAACCTGGATTATGGGTGGGTGTTCAATATGATGAACCTCTTGGTAAAAATGATGGAAGTGTCCAAGGTGTTCGTTACTTTACTTGTCCCAACAAGTACGGAGGATTTGTTCGTCCTACTAAAGTGAATGTAGGTGACTTTCCTGAAGAAGACTTGATGGATAGCGATGATGATCTTGAAGAAATGTAAACGAATAATAAAACTACACTCTTCTTTTTCTATCATTCCCAAAATTGCTATTGGCTTTCTTTGTTCAAGCTGTCACAAATTGTCCAATCAGGAAAAAATGTTGTTCACCCTTTCTTTTTTTTCTTTTTCAAAAAAAAAAAAATTCTTAGCTGTTCCATTTTGCATAATGTCAGAGGAAACAGTAAGTAGAAACAAAGGCTTATGAGTACGCTTGACTTATCAATTCTTAGTTTGATAAAAGAAAAAACTATGCAACAGAGGATCGAAGAAGGTAGTTTTTTGTTTTGTCCTGTTTATTATTCATTAACATTTTGAATTTAGATCGTTGAATTCAGAAAGCGATGAAGAAGAATTGGATGAATTTGGCAGAGTAAAGCGTCGCAGAGAGAAATTTAAGAGCGAACGTGCAGAAGAGAAAGAATATGACGATAGATCCGACAGTGATCGCGACATGCACAGAAGAGACGATAGATACCACTCCAAGCGCCGTCGACGACGATCCTCTTCTTCTTCTCTTTCTCCTAGACGATCCTATCATAGACGATATTCGGATGATTCTGATAGTGATTACGATCGTAGACACATTAGACATAGTCGATCTAATTACAGATCATCATCCCATTATCACAGTCATCCCCGTCATTATCACTCAAGCAACAGAGATGTAATTTATCATATCTTATTGATAACTCTTAAACTAACCATTTTTCTTAAGCCTTACTCTGAAGCAGCACAATACCTTGATACAGAATTCTATTCCAACAAGATATATGTAGGAGAACTTGAAAATATCACAGCAGATCAACTGAGAGACGCATTCTCCCGCTTTGGTACGCTTGAGGATGTACGCATGGCTGAAGGAAAGAAGTAAGTATTTCATTTGATAAATAGCTATTACTAAAATATCATCATAAAGTTATGCATTTATTACCTTTGAGAAGAAAGAAGCAGCACTTGCAGCCATCAAAAATATGCATGGTGTGTTATTTGGTGCCAAGCAAATAAAAGGTATGAAACATTCCTTCTTGACATATAACTCATATTATCTAGTCAACCGAGCAAAGATACCTGAAAGAAATAAAGTAGGGTTTGGTAATGTCCCTTGGCAAGATGAGGATGGCTTGATGGCAAAGGAGGCGATGTACACTGACGATAGAAGTCGACCGGTATCTAAACCTATAGATGACACTCAGCCTTTAGAGCCCATACCTCAGAGAGCTCTTACGACATACGACGATCTTTAAACTTGCATTTTATGTGCTCATCTGTACAGTAAAAAAAATAAAAAATTGGGTTCTTTTATGCATTCATCGTATGAAACACGTTCAATGTTATGGTGAATACCATCAAATAATCTACACTATAACTATTTATTAGGCATTTAAATATAAATCCTTGTAAAAAAAAAACTACAAAAACTAGCAATATATATATATATATAAATGGGTGTGTATATGTACAGATCAATCACTGGAAGATGATGAGGATCCTAATCCCTTGTCAGAGATGACACTTATTTTATCTACGTCTTGTTCTTGTTCAGTCCTTTGTCTTACAGATGCCTTGACAGCATCGTGAAGAGAACCAAAAAAGTAAGGAAATCTATCTTGAACAACTGACACTTTGTCTAGGTCGGCAGCACTGAGGGAGCAATCGCACCATGGTTTACCATATTCATTTATCTTGCTGGGTAAAACAATATCGGTACAGCTGGCATCTTCTTGATACTTGCTCATAATCTTTAAACCAATAATACGATCCTTTTTTTTCAGTTTCTCATTCACCTGTTCAATCTCGACGACTTCTTCACGGCCTTTACCCTTTTCCTCCAGATGTGCCTTCATACAGCAGCCCTTGGTACCATCCGGGTGCCAGTTCTTGAAAGACAGATCGGACAAGAATTTTCCAGGGGTTACTGCATCTCTTCTTTGTGTACCAAAGCCAGCAAATAACAGACACTTGCGAACATGAGGAGAGAGGCCAGGGACGATGTACCAAGAGACACGAGAACCTACGTATCTTTCTATAGCAATGGAAGTATCCATGAGAGTCTCCATGCCAGTGAAATCCATCTGATGCACGCCCGACAAGTCGAGTACGATAGCCTTTAGCAGGGGCTTTTCTTGTTCCTTGCCAGGAGATGCAACATTATTCCATGGTCTATCTCCAATTTTTTCTGCGAGGGGTTTGCCTTGTCGTGTGGTCTTCTTGACCATGTCAATGAGTTTTTCAAAGGTGAAGGAAGCGTTTTGGAAAACAATGTTTTCTTGAGGTTGGAAGCAAATGACAGATGGGTCAACTGGATGCAAGTAGGGCTTGAGCACAGGATGATCCATGGGGTACAAGAGGGGTTTTTCGATTGAAGCCTCTTCGTCCTGCTTTTCAACAGGTATATCGTCATTGAGGCTTCCCAAGAACGCGTACTGGGGTCGAGTTGTTCTATAGATCTGAACTACAAGGGAAAGAACAACAGGAACGTAAACGCTGATGTCAATACGAGTGAAAAGTGAGATGATGTAAGCACAAGCAAAGATCAAGAGTTCGGTAGGATGTACGTCCCAAAATCTTTTCCAGGTGGTGGGTCCAGAGATCAAATCTGACACAGCATGTGCAATGATGGCAGCCAATGAGGCGTTGGGGATGTATGTAAATGCAGGTGTGAAGACATAGATGGATAGGACAACGATAATGCCGACAAAGAAGCTTGTGAGAGGCGTACGCGTGCCTGACTTGGACATGACAGCCGTACGTGAGAATGCGCCTGTGCCGGGATAGGCGCCAAAGAATGAACCAAAGATATTAGCGATACCAATGGTAAACACTTCTTGGCTCATATCAACCTTGTAATCCGTGATCTTGCCCAGACTGGACGCAATTGCGCCGTGTTCCATGACAAGAAGGACGACAATACCGATCAAGTCCGAACCAAAAAAGCCAACGAGACTTGGTTTGATGGTAGGTGTGCCAATATGGCCAAATCCTGCAGGAATGTTGCCAATGATCTGGAAGGGGCTCTTTTCGAAATGACCAAAATGGTTGATCATGAAGCAAATGAGTGTGCTAAAGACCAAGACGACAATACTTCTGCTTGTATTAAAAAAGAAGATCAAGCGACCGTGACGTGGGTAGCGACGCATAAGATGTTGGGCGAGGTACTTGACGACGTAAAGGTAGAGCAAGGATGTAAGACCAAAGGCAGCATCAACCGTAGAGTGGTTAAGGTTGATCAAGGTTTTACCAAAGACAAGATAAGGGGCTTCGGAGGTATTGATTCCGGGAACACCAAATATTTTACTAAACTGGTTGATCACGATCGTTAAGCCACTTCCGGCCATAAACCCAGCAATCGCGGGCTGACAAATAAAGTAAAACAAAGGACCAAGACGCAATAGACCGATGAGCATCGTGATGAAACCAGCAAACAAGGCAAGTGTAGTAACAGCATCCGTCATTGTCCATTCACCTGACAGGTACTGTGAAGTGGTAACAAATTTAGTAATAATTTGCCCTACAAGCAAAGACATGATGGCGCTTGTGCCTGTGAAACAATGAATTAGACCAGAATTATTAAATTTTCTGCATATATTATTTTTGACTTTTTCTAAAAATTTACCAATACTAATGTCCTTTGAAGTTCCAAATAAGGGATATGAGATAACGCCTATAAAACTAGTATATAGCCCATAGACCGGTGGAAGATTAGCAATCTTGGCTAATTTCAGTTGGTTAATCCGTGACATGTCAAAAAAACAGAGGTAGCCATTTTTTACCATAAGCTAAACTTTGAGGGATAACCAATGTGCCAACCGTGACAGCGGCCGTTAGATCGCCAGAGAGCCAAATCCAGTTGTAGTGCGGTAACCAATCGACGATAGGAAACATAGACTTAAAGTAAGATCTAGCTTGATGAGGCAATTGCTTGACTTGATCTTTGAACTGATTCAAGTAGTTTGACGGTGGAATATCGGCGTATAGTATTGCCATGGTGACTGAGAAACTTGCTTGGTTCCAATGAAAAAGAAAAAGAATGAATGAGAGGAGGCTTATTATATATCAGAGAGTTTAAAAAACTGATAATAGTGCAATAATTATAATCTTTTTTTAACCCAGACAATGAATGACAATTGGAATGATAAGATTCAAAAAAGGACAGCAAGATTAATTATTGACACAGGGCAAACTTGAACAATTTGGGTAAATGCACAGTTCCCGTGATAGATCTTGTATTTCTCAAACTGTGCCTTTTTTTTTAAAAACTCTTTATTCAATCTTTTTTTTTTTGCCGTTGATTTACATAAAAAATAGCTCAATATTAGCAAGTTGATATTAAAATACATTAACCTTTTTCAAAAAAAAAAAAAGAAGGAGTAATGTTGATCTTGGATGAAACGACTACCAGGCATAGAAATGATCGTTTGCCTTAGATATGACATCAATACCTTCTTATTTCTCTTGCGTGTGACAACCCCCTTGGATTGACTTAAAAAGTCCTAGTTTGGTAATATGATCAATAATGTGAAGAGTTGCCATCCTTTTCATTGTTTCCAATTTATTTATATTAACAAGTACTGAATTTATTTATGTAAGTGAGACTTTAAACTTCTGATGTGAGTAAAACCAGTTCCACAACATCCACCTACAATCACACGTGGACCATATTCTTCCACACATTTTGCCATCAAATAGCCAAATTTATCCTCAGGTAGTTTACAGGAGGTATCCCACGTTCTGGCTACAGCGTCCCACACTTCTCCACCGTCTGGGTAAAGCAAGAGTACCTTTTGACTATTTTGTGCCTTGTTATGCTTTACGATGATGTCAATAAGTGACTCAATAAACTGTGGTTTTGTGCAGTTGATTCCTGTAGCAAACACATGATCGATTGTATCAAACAGCGCAAGTACATCTTGAAGCGGTGTACCATCAGCAATGTCATGATCAGATCGGCATTGGAAAGAAACTGCCACAGGTGGCAATAAATCAAAATCAGATACTATGCTTGCAATAGCACGGGCTTCTAATGCCGAAGGTATAGTTTCAAACAAAATAAAATCAACTTTGCTTTCCTTGGATTGAAGAAATATAGATAGGCGTTCTTTGTGAAATTGAACCAGTTGATCCACACTTATATCTCCATAGTTGCCTGTATACTCGGCACCGTTCGCGAGTATGGCTCCATAACAACCAATAGATAAGGCAACTAACTTTGGGCTCGTATTTTCAGGATGTTCCTGAATAAATTCTTTTCTAGCTTCATAAGCTAAAGATATGCTTTTGTGCATTAGTTCGATTGCATGATCACGAGTATAGCCCGCCTGAGAGAACCCTTCGATCGATGCTTGATAGCTGCAAGTTGTAGCAATATTTGACCCAGCTTCATAATATAATTTATGAACAGACTATTTGTCGTCACTATACAAAACAAAAAACTCTCTTGACTTCTCTCTTTTACTTACTTTAACTGCCTCTGGGTCATCCTCTAAACACTTGGCTGACCACAGTTTACCTATATTAAAAAGGTCACGTTGACACTTGTATAACGTTAGGTCAAAATAAAAAAAAGTTCTGTTTTACCTGACAAGTCTTTGTTAAACGTCCTTTCGAGTTCTGTTGCAAAACCGCCGTCGAGAATTAAGGGATACTGAAATGACATTACAAAGAAAAAGAGAGTTTACACCAACATACAGAAAAAGGACACACACACACACACACATAGATAACCCAAACTCCGTTTGAATTTCTAATGAAGTAACTTTATTTTTCTAAACACACAGTGAAGCTTTGATGTATTGTGAAGTGTATTTATCTCGAAACAATTTCTTTGTTGACACATTTTTCTCGAAAAAAACTTTCAGAATGACTAAACTATACGCGTGATCTCGGTGTGAATTCCAGGAAAAAATGTTTGGTGTCATTTTAGGTTAAAACGACGTAAACGCGCAAAAAAAAAAAAAATCATGACTCAGAAAGAGCTTTTTTTTTTTTTTTTTTTTTTTTTTTAACTCGAGAAAATAATAAGACACGAAGAATATTTTAATAAAAAAAATTTATTTAAATAAAAAAAAAAACCAGCCTTAATCCTAGGGTAAAGGAGTTAGATTAAATTCTAATAGAGTCTAGATAGTAGTTATGATATGATTGCTTATGGTATCAGGATATGAAATAAACACGCTCTCGGTCATCATATGTCCGTGTTAGCATGGAATGTTTTTTGCTCATCATGTCAAACAGATCATAACTATCTTGTCATGAAAAACTTACCATAATCAGAAAAGGGAAACCTCTCTCTTCAAAGATATATAATCCTTGTAAGTGTCCCCTATAAAATACATATAAAGTTAATAAAAGAACCCCAAAAAAAGAACAAAGAATTATTGTTATTGTCAGATAAAGGGTAAGCTTGCATGGTTTATCGTCAATACTTTTTACGCCTGGGGCGGCAAAGCATTCATCATGGATAACAATAATTCCTTTCTTTATTATGACATTACCTTTTATGAATACAGTGAATGAAAAAAATAAAAAATAAAAGAAAAGAGAAAAAGAGAGAGAGAGAGAGCAGCTTTATTAAATGACAGTTGAAAAAAAAATTTCTTGACAAGTGACCGCTCTAAAATCATGGGCTCACTTCAAACGAAAAGCCTAAATGTGCAGAAATAAATGTAAGTCACATAATTATTACAAATTTACAATACTATTACCCTTCACAAGGAACGACCTATAAGAAAGACCAAATTAGAATATCAAATGAAGTTTAAAATGAGTCTTACTATCGTATAAGCACACATCGTACTCGTCAAGTGATCTCTTGCAGGAACGAAGGACCATGAAGGTTTGTTGACTGTATCAGTGTTGAATTGACTGATTTGAGGTTGGGCGAATGGTAAAAGAGGAGAGCCTATCAAACACTGGGTCAAACCAGACAAACCGATTGCTAGCGAAAACAGCGCATCTCGTGATTTGGTTGATCTCCCAGACTTCACAGCCACACATTTTGGATTCACGCACATTAAGGCGCCCTTGATTTCTTGTGACACTTGTTTATTCTTCTTTGTCAGCATAGCTTTTGGATGGCAAAGCTTCTGATAGCAATATATACATGCTTGTGAGGTCATATGTTCGTTTGTAATGCACATGTTGACATGCTTACCACGCAGCTGCTCCTTCCATCTACCTCCGTATCGCGAAATCCTTTGATACGTGATCCGATACCAGTGCCACGATCTCCAATGAACATAAGCAGCTGTTTTTTATCTGCACCAGTGTTAGCTTTGGTCAAGGACTTTCGCTCTTGTGCTGTTATCCAAGTACTTTTTTTCTGGATCTCGAGGCTTCGTAATCTATTAGTTCTGTTTGAACTGTTATAAAAACTTCTCAACTTTTTCGAACAATCCTCATGAACACGATAATTCTGCTGAAATTTCTCAACATTGCTGCTAGCTGATAAGGATGCTTTCTCCAACTTGGCTTCTAAAGTAGAAACTTCTTCTCCCTGAGATGTTTTTTTCTTTAACCGCTCTAGATGCTTTCTATTCTTCTTGTGCATACAATTTATATCAATTTCATTCGCATTGATGGTTTCTGACTGTAGCAAGTTCAAGAAAGCTGCTTCTTCATCTTTTATATCAACGTCAGGCTCTTGCAAGACGTGATAACGATTGCACAGTTGAATATCGAGTTGGAACCGTTGAGAAGTAAAAGGCAAACTTGTCGACAAGTTTACTAATCCATTATCAGTACCGGAGAAAGTGAAATCGTTCGCGCCATCAATCAGTCAATCTGTAACATTGAAGACACCAGTTGTTTGGGAGTTGATTTTGATTGGATCATCTTTTTCTTCTTGTCCACTTCTTTTCACTTGTTCTTGAATCGCCTTATCAAATCGAACAGCCATTCTTTTGCGATATAAGTCCTGTTTTAAGCTTGATATAAGACTGCAACAATTGATTACCTCCATGCGATGCTGATTTCGTTCCTCTTTCAAGCATTTCATATCGTGCCACGTACTTTCCCGTTCGTCTTTCGTCAGCAGAGATTTAAATCTATCTTTAAGTTGCTTAGTCTTGGCACCAAGGACAACTTCATGATCAGATTTTTGCAGCTTTTCTAGTGTAGCTTGGGGTTTGTTAAGCTCTTGCTGTGAATTAATGATTTCGGCTTGTAAAATGGCAAGCCCCTTCTGATGCTGTTCTACGATATTCGGGTCTTGGACCATCCTCTGCGTATACGACAGCGATTTCTTCAATAAAAGGTTAGAATGTTCTTTTGTTGTAGTTCCTAAAATTCTTGGGGTCTTTAGCCCTGGTAGAATCTGTATGTTGTAGGCGAATTTTAATTTATATGAATTGCAGGTATTTGTGATTTCGTTCATATCAAAGATGGAACAGAATACTGCGTGCTTGTTAGATCGAGCATATTCGATCGAATCGATTGCCTTTTGGTTAAAATCCGAGATAAGCAATGCATCCGGACCTGATGTCATTATTTGATATAAAGATGACGCATTGACTTGTAAGGCGTCCAAATACGAGAGACATGGTAGAGGAAAGAGCTGACGAGTAAATTTTGCGTATTCTGTCGCTCGTAGAATGTCGTTTGCAAGGATACAAAGGGGGAATTGATGCGCCACAGCAAAGCGGTTTTGTTTATCTTGGATGTAAGACTGTAATGTTTGAGCTATTAACATCTGTGTTTGTAACTCTTTTTCAGTGGCATCTGGTAGCTCTCGTTGAATGTTGTCTCTAATGATGTCTGTGCAAGATGAAGAAAGAAGATGCTTTACAACTGATTGTAAACAAGACAGGCGGCTTCTACTGACATCATCTTTATATTTCTTGCTGGCTTCATTCGCTACTACATCACTAGTATCAGATTACATAAATAAGAAATTAGTATTCTATTCTCTTTGTATTTGTACGAAAACCTACCGAAACTGTTTTCTTTGGTAAACTTTTGAGATAAGTTATTCTGCCATGACCTCGTGTTATTCTTCTTTCAAAGCGTTGTCTTTTATCTTCATCATCATCAAGATTCTCTAATTTACGCTCTAATCTATTGAGCTTTTTGTATTCTGAGCGAAGAACGTATTGTTTGTGGTCAATTGTAGAAAAAGAGTTACTTACTGATGATGTTGCCACTGTTGTCGATTTTGATTTCTCTTTAATATTTTTGATATATTCGCTGTATTCTGCAGCCCTGTTTTCAGCCAAGTGTGATTTTAATAAAACATTCAAAAGATGATCTAGAAGTTTTTTAAATATGGTATTATCATTCCACATATTTTTGATGTTTGTGATTATAGAGGCCAAAGCTATCAACATTTCCTCACTGTGGAGTTCTTTCTGCTGATATGAACCTTTTGTAATGATTTCTTTTTTCGCCATTCTTTTCCATGTAATCAATCATTACATATCTTTTCAGGCCTGCTAAATCTGCTGCCATTGAAATTATTTCCTTTGGCAAACTTGTTGATTCTTCAAGCTTCGCTTTAAGCTTTCTTAACTCATTTTCTAATGATGCTCTTTTTTTTTTGGATTATGTTGATAATACTGTTATTAAGAAAGTTTCGCATAGAATCATCAAAGTATTTTCTGTATTGTGTGTTGTTATTGTGATAAGTCTTTGTTTGTTGGTAATAGATATGTCTTCATCAGTCAACTTTTGTTTATCAAGTACTGGAGTAGATGTATAAGTGAACGCTGTGAACTTGTTTTTTTTTTGTTTGTTTTAAAATTAGACATGTTACCATCGAAAATTAAGCTTCTTGCCCTTTAAGCCTCCATCAGCTGTACATACCTTTATTATTTGAGCGAAAGAGGATAGAACAATTTGATTCTAGAAAGTATTCGACATCTACAATGGTTTTGAAAACATCGTGACTTTATTGATTGATTGTAAAAATATCAAGTAAACATCAAGCTGACAACAATTTCATAAACAAGACTTTTTATTTATTGCAAACGCCATATTCCTATTAACTTCGCGATTATCCATTGTTTGCGTCAGTTAAAAACCGTGTATTTGTACATTGTTATTTGATTCGAATAGCTTTGCAAGAAGTTGATTGTACTTTATCCGATATGACTGCTAAAATCTTGGTAACTTTAAAGCTACTCAGAAAGAGTTGACTTTTAAAAAGGATGACGATGAAGTAAACAAATAAATATTCAAAAGGAGACGATGATTGACAACATTTACATATTCTCAACGCATGACAGAGTACAAAAGACATGTCATGTTACGCCAAAGGTGGAACCAAACCAGAATATGTGATTCTTTAATTAAAAAAGTCTTTTTTTTTATACAATTAATTACAACAGAAAAGAAAAAAAAAGGAAAGCAAAATACATGTAGTTTTGTTTGATTGAGTGTAATATGAACAAAAAAAAACATAAATCACAAATAAAAGCGGGGGGGGGGGTTATTTCAACATTAATGGTTCTATTCCGAGATCCGATGCATTTTCATCATACATTGAGGAAGAATTTGTGTTTGGTAGAACCATTCCGTTTCGAAAGAGTGGGACAAGATTATTTGTAGAGTGGGTATCTTGTTGTTCTTGGTGATGATGGTAGTGATGATCTGAATCAGTCACTGTTTGTTGTTGTTGTTGTTGTTGTTGTTGCTGCTGTTGCTGTTGTTCATAATAGTGGTTATTATTATTATTGCTAAAACTATCAAAATGAGGTGTCCCACTTGGGGTAGCTGTGGTTGTACTAGGTAAAGAAAAATCTTGATATTTAGATGGACTACTTATATTCATCGACTGAAACAGTTGTGCATTTGTCATGGATGGATCGTTCTGTTTGATGGTCGTATTCAGGGGATGAATGGGGTTCAAAAGCTGTCCTATGTTTGGACTAGATGAGAATCCACTAGCACCTGTGACTGGTGTTGATATCCCTACAGCTTCACTGCCTGTATTTACACTAGTGTCATTTTCTGTTTTAATATGTGTATCTCCAGATAAGAACATATCTGGAAGCATATGAGGATGGATCGATTGCTGCTGTGATGAAGATGGCTGTTGTTGTTGTTGTTGTTGTTGCTGCTGCTGCTGCTGCTGCTGTTGTGATGTTGGATGAGGATGATGTTGTTGCTGTTGCTGTTGTTGCGATGGTGATGGTTGCTGTTGTCTATCGGTTTGGATTCCAGACATGAGATCGAAACTATTACGAGCAGCAAAACGTTGAATAGAACCAGATGAAGCAGATGAAATAGAATAATGTCTGGGATGTGGGAATGATTGATGCACAGGCGATAACATAGGGGAAGACGTAATGCTCGAAGGAGAAGGTAGTGGTGAGAATCCTGCTGTGTTGCTGTAGAGAGGATTCGTATAATAAGACGAAGGTAATGCGTTGTTTGGTAATTTGTTATTACTGCTATTCACACTCATTCTTCCTGCAGCCACATTCGTGGCAAGCGATGGGGTATATAGTAAAGAGGGTGTTGATGGATTACCCGGTGTACCCAGCATGTTGTTACTGCTGTTGCTGTTTGTATTATGAAGCGAGCCTAATGACATGCTACGAAAAGAATGCGCACGTCTTTCATCTAAAGAAAACCGTAAGCGATTGACACTTTGTTGTTGTCATCTTTACCATAAGAACTAGAGTTTATAAATGCATTTTCAGAGTGATCAAAAGAAGGCTCAACCATGGGTGGAACTCTAAAGTTTTGTTTGACTAATAAATCTGGAGAAATTTCCAGACTTGCCAATTCTGGAACGGAAGAGGGAGTGCGTAACTTATTTGATATGATATCCTGAGGATGGTAATAAGACACCAAATGTTGAGTAACACCGTTGACGATGATGGACATTGTCTTTTTTATGAGACCATCTTTACGAAAACGATAAGAATCTGAAAGACTACCGACGAGTCGACGCTCTCTATTGCGGTCTGTTGAGACACCAAGGATGCCAGCTGTTTGATCTGCACTGAAGCTACGTTGCCTTGATTCATTAGTGATTGATGTCAATTTCTTGTCTCCTGGTATTCTTTTATCAAGCTCACGATAGATCAAAAAGTTACCAAGGATACGTGATGGGCTCCAAACCAGACCATCCGTCCATCGTTTGATTCCTATATAAATGCTGAGTTCTGTCCTTTTTAAACCCCTGTCGATGTTAAATGATATTATACCTGATTCTCTTTCGTCAAAGACGAAGACTGAGCCTGATCTTATCATACGTCTTTCCTTTTCCTGTAATCTTCTACATATTCTAGGTAATAAGCCTCTTCTGCATCCTTCAAATATGAGTAGTACATCTTGCGTTGTTTCAATATATCCATAAAATGTCTCTGTCATCCTGTCTATCTTTTTCAGTATTCCTGTCTTTAGAGAACATTCTACTATTTATACACACACACACACACACTTTTTATTGTCACTTTTTATTATCCTTGTCTTTACTCACACTTTATTTTTCTTCTTGCTTTTTTGTTGAAAAGAAGGTAAAGAAGAAGGGAAAGGATACCGAAAGGGAAATAACAAGAAAGAAAAAGAAAAAGAAAAAAAGAAAATCCCTTGAGAACTGTCGAAAGTACACACACACATACACACACACACAGCGTAAATAATTATCCGCAACGTAAAATGAATGGTTTTTGCAAAGTTTCTATTCCCGAGGAAAAAGGACGCAGCAGGGGTTGATTGGGTAGAAAGTAAGAAGGCGAAAAGTGATGCTATTCGGAATTTAAATTCACTCCTTGTCAACTGTACTTGTTTTTCATAAATAAAAAAAGTGTCACTTTTGTCTATTGTAAAAAGTAGTTTGTTTTATTGGTGCCACTGAATGAGGCTTTGGGATGTCTTTAATGCAAATTGCAACTTTTAACTATATCACTTGTAACACAGAACCATGGAATGGAGAAATAAAATAGAAAAAATTATGCAGAAAACGTATGACAATTTTTAAGCCCTTTTGATGAGTAAATTTCCACGTAAATGATTCTTTACATTTAAATATTCAATGCCTTCATCACTCACAACTTGGCTGTCCGCTATCATATCAGCCAATACACGGCCTGTCTCTTTATCTTTGGTCTGTATATCACATCCGTTCAGTAATAAAAGCTCGGCCATAGGGAAGTAATGTTCACAGTCACTCTCACTATCTATACTATCATCATGTGTTGACATACTATTTACACCATCTTCGGAAGAGCAACACTTGATCATGGCAAGTACCAGTGGATACCTTACGACTAGATCAAATTCTATCTCCTTTGGAATAAACGACTGGATCACTTCCTTGTCTCCCAACGGAAAGGGTTGATTCGTGTCAGAACCAATACCAATAGCATACAGGGCCCTTGCCATGTCATTTTCCAAAATGGCTTGAAGTAAGACTCGAGATGAGTCATCATCCGTCGACCGTAAGAACCGCTTATTCACATACTTTTCACGGATATATTTCGCCTTGACTTCCCTTGTATCGGATGCAGTTGGCTTAGTTACCTTTTCCTGTAGTAGCCTTGATTCCCACATTTCGTTAAACCTTGAATTACCAATGGATTTTAAGAGTTGTCCAGCCTCAGCTGTTATTGAATCAGAATCAAGAACAAACGAACGAACCTTGGATATATGCGTTCCTAAGCTTCTGTGAACACCGGAACAATCTAAACAAAACTGTCAGCATAAGGGATATACATAAGCTTCATTTATCTTCTTTACCAATACACAAAAGAATGCCAAGGTTAAGCGAACACCACTTTGGATTTTTAGCTGAACAGTCAGCACAGAGCATATTTGACGGATCCTGATACAGTTGGTTCAGTAACCATGATCCACCTGATGAAGCATCTTTGGTATCATGCGTAGGGCTCTCAACGTAAAGTGCCTTTTGAATCTGTCGATGATGTCTACGTGGTCTCTTGGGCCTTGTCTTGGCAATACTATCTAATGCTTTACTGATTGATCTTTCACCAGGCCAATCAATTGAGGGACTCAAGCTAGGATTGGAAAAGACAGCACAGCTGCTAGTACCATTCAATGACCCACTGATTGCATTATTAATCGTGGCTATCCAGCTCGAAAGCTCCTCACTTGATGTTGCCTGGTATACTCTACGGATAGTAGGTGTGATGATTTCAAAACAATATCGACGGCCTGTCTCGCGTGCTTCTCGTACAGCTGCTAATTTTAGTACAATAGGCTGGCTATGAGCCTGGAGTTGGTGCTTCCAGTTGGTATATTCCTGAAGTTGCCCTTTGCTCACAACACACCAATGCCTATAAACAAGATTAGATTAGTTTTTCTACATTCTCTCTTCTTACTTGTGCCAGTGATCACCAGAGAATGAACGAGAGTGTCTTCGTCTGCTGGGCTTAGATGAGGTAAATAGGAAACCCTCTTTCTTGTGTCCTACGTTACTCAAAAATTCTTGGTCTGTCTGTTGAAGATCTCGTATACCGTCAAATTTGTGAAGAGTAATTTCTGGCGCCTCTGTGATTGGGGAGCTTATGCTCGTTCCATAACTGGTCTCTAACTGCCTTCTCTTTTCGTCTCTTTCTTGGTTCATGATTTTCTGTTCACGACTTGCTTCAGCAATATAAGTAGCTACATCTTCTAAACCTTGCTTATGTGTTTCCAATGTCTTGCAGGCTTCATGGTAAAATGCATATTGTTTTTCGCAATGGTGGAGTAAATGGTAGAGCACTTCTTGCTCCTTTTTACCGCCATGGAGATCAGTTAGGAATGTATAGTACTTGAATCGAGCCAAATCAAACTGCTTTTTCTTTATGCTCAGTTCCAATTCATTACTTGATCGTTTTCGTTCGTTATGGAAGCTTAAATTTGTATTTTTGTTGCTAGTATTACTATTGTTGTTATTATTACCCAAGTACTTGGAGAGATAAGAGTAGTATTCTTTACTAGCCTCTTCAAACTGTCGCTTTTTCGTATCTGCCATCTTAACATCGAGTTCATATAGCTTTTTTAAAGGATCGATCACTAACGTCTGCATACAAAGGTAAAGTCTTTCCTGCTGTTCTTGTAACCTGCTTAGGATGTGATTTAAGTAATGATCAAACAATGGTTTCGTAAACGATGCTTGACGCACAGCCTCGATAAATTTTTTCTCCTTTTCCAATGAATTCTGTTTGGCTTCAAATGATAGCGTGGCTGCGGCGATGATGTGCTTCAAGGTTGTCCTTAGAGAGACAGTACGGTCCTCATATTCCTTGATCGTTGCTCTAAATAATGGACCATCTTCTAAATAAATATTCACAGACGCCTTTGGTTGGTAAATGGATATAGAAGGCGATACTGGTGTTTGAATAGAGGTGTTTGACATTATGTAAATTAATTATTAATAATATAAAGAAAGAAAGGAAAAAATAAAATAATGAAAAAAAGAGGAGAGTAAAGAAAGTGTGTGTGTGTGAGTTAGTCCTTTCTATTTTTGGTTTTATATTTTTTTTCTTATTGTGTGTGTAGCAGGAACTGTGCAACCTGGCCACCCACATAAAAGTGTATGACGATAAGCAAAGAAAAAAAAAAAATAGACACGTCATTGAAGAGTATCATCAGTGAGTGACTAGATGACTATCATTACTACTCTTTACAATAGTTGTTAATAGGCGCTTATTTAAAGGATTGAATAATGTGTTCAATTGATGATAAGGATTACAATGTCTTTTCCAAATGTCGGTTATTATTTTGTCTTTTTATCAAGGAAAAAGTACATACTTTAGTTTGAAAGAAGAGCAAGAAATAATGGGAGACAAGAAATACGATATTCTCAATAATGAGTTAAAACGCGTAACATACTTCATCCTCTTGGTAAAGAAGATATTACGCATGTTGCTAGGTCTCAAGAGGGATTCATCCAAAGTGCCAAGCTTTGTCTTTCAATGGGCGCATGATTAGCTTGATGACCAACATTCAAAAAATGTATTTCTATTACCAAAGTTAAATTAGTCATTTCAGTTGAGATTTTTTTTCTTGCCCCTAAATGAGATTGCCTAGCAAAAGAGTAGCAAAGACCAGTGTATTCAAGAAGATAGATGATTTTAAAGCCTAAGGCTTCAGTTATCAGTCGAAAAAAGCATCTGAGTCGATTATTGTATATTCACTATGCAACAAAAGATGCCTCCTCATGTTAGAAAACGTATGCTCTCGAAATCTTTATTGTACCAGAGAAAAGAGGGACGTTATTGCTATCCATAAAAGCAACACATAGGACATCAAAATAAACAGATTCGTTCAAACAATTATGCGTTTTTTCAATAAACTGTGCTGTAGTCACAAGAAATGATTTCCTTATATGGTAATATTCAAAAAAGTACAAAGATGCCTTGTCTTGCTTCTGTTTATCTGCTTGCTTTTTTTTTTTTTTTTTTTTTCTTTTGGGGTTTGCTTTAGTATTACAACTTGGATCAAGAATCAAATCCAACAAACAGAGGCTACTGTGTATCGAAATTGAATAAAATCCCATACGACAACAGACCTGATTTAATCACAAAAAGCCAAGTTTCTTGAAATATATATCTGCTTGAATTATTCCCTTGCCAATCCTCAGCAAAAAAGAGTAGGAGCTGAAAAGTTTTTGGAGTCAAGCTAAAGAGAAAGTCAGACAAGCCACTTTTACACCCTCTCTTCTGTTGTTTTCCCTTTTCAATCTTTCTTTCTCACTTTCACTGAACTGACGCCATCTATCCAACCTATTTTAGATCATGCCATTACTTAAACGCAAACGAATACCGCCTATTGAAACACCCAAATATGATCCAACAAAGAAGGAATCCAAAGAGACTTTGGTTTGGTACTCACCTTTAACCCAAGAAATATTTACAGACTATTCGTATCCTTTTTCTTTATACATATATATATACTTACAGCGTCCCTCATACTTGTGTGAAGCGCATATCCATTATATACACATGTTATTATCCTTGACTCCATACTCTTTTTTATAGGGAGTACTTGAAACGTACGTCACTGTATAAAAAGCCTATCTGGCAATGTGAAGCGACCGGCAAACAAAATTTGACGTACATGGAAGCATTAAAGAGCGAAAGAGAGGAAAAAGAACGTACAGGAAACAAATTATCTCTAGAACTACAAAAACAAGTGCTACTACATATCCAATTCCGTAAGTCACTTTCACCCTAGTATACACGCGCCATACACATATTCAACCCGTCATTTTTTCAATACATTTGTAGAAACTCTTCGTCTGGACGCCCTCGTTGATGACACCTATAAACACTTTGTAAATCGATACGTCCCAGGTGAATTTGTGCAATGTACTTGGGACGATAATATTGCGTAAGAGCGAAAAGCGATGAGCATATTTGATCTGCAACTAAATACGTATATTGTCACAGATATCATGGACAGGTATTGGAAGTCATAAAGAATGAAGATGCGGAAGAACAGTACAAAGTTCAGCTGATTGACGAGGATTCGGTCGGAATTGAAGACATGATCAAAGTTTTGCCAAAAGAAAAAATCAAGTAAGCGACACGAGGAGAAGAATATCATAGACATTGGATGTTTAAACTCTTTTCTTTTAAAGACGCGATAGGTTTGCCTTTTCTAAAAACTTGTTGAAAAAGTATATCAAAGAACACGCAATCAAGGACACGTACATAGGCGCTCCTTGGAATATTAAAGTAAGGAACAAAGCGAGTGATGATTCTTGTACAGATATTTTAAAAGAGCCTTACATTAGCCTGATACTGCTGAAAAGTTCGATATTGACACCACATTGCCTGAGAAATTATTCGAGGCCAGAAACGTTGCCTATGCAAAATCTAGAAAGAAGCGACCTACAACAGGCGGACCAACAGACCATAACAACGGTTCGATAAATAACCGATCATTAACCATTGATTCACACAAAGCAGAACTCACTCTGCGGTACCCTATGGAGGACTTGAATATTCCAACTTACAGACGAGACCCTAGTGGCTACGGCAAGATCACCGATATGACACCGGGAGTCGAGGGAGCTAATACTGATGTACAAAACCCCACAGGTAACATGCCTCCTCATCCAGAACCAACACACAAAACAACTGTTCCGGATGATTGCTATGGGTCGTTCTTAATGACTTGGTCATTTTTGAGCGTCTTTGCACATCCTTTGAAATTATCACCATTTTCTCTTGACGATTTTGAAAGTGCACTTCACCACAAACAGCCATCCACCTTGATGCGAGAGGCCAATATTGCTCTTCTTAATGCCATTATCAAGCAAAGAGATCGCTTAAAGAAGGAGAGCCAAGGTAGCGGATCGACAGCCATGGCAGCTGCGATGTCACTGTATGGATCTGGCTATGAGATCTCTCGAAGTGCAACCTCGATTGCTTACGAAGAGACACTGAGACGGTTTTCAAGCGAGGATGATATTGACGAAAATCACATTTGGCGATTCCGACCACCAGCCAAGCACCGTGAGAAGAATCCGGAAAGAGGATGTGGTAGTCCTGAAGTGGAAGAAATTAGCCGAGACTGGGATCATGGCACGGTCGATACAGAGGATGAACGTGAAGGATGGGAAAATATATTGATTGGCTTCATTAATCAGGTATAACACACTTTTGTCTTGTGAAATCAAAAAGAAACGCTTATCGTCATTAGCTTGCGCCACTCGAGATGTTAGATGATATCGACCGAATCTTGGCACTCCTCGTGCCCTTTGCAGGATCTACACTTGAGGATCATGAAAATGCCTACGCCAATTTGAGTCTTCGAGACAAGATCAAGATATTTGAACTTTTGATCAGCGTTGCTAATGAGTCCTATGTTATCAAGTAAATGTATACACGGATATAACTGGTACCTTGTAGTTTACCGTTTTCTGCTGTAGGCAATATATGGAAGAATGTCAGGAGCAGATGACAGAATTGAGAAAGCAAAAGATAGAGTTGAGCCGAGAGCGCAAGCGAATGTAAAAAAAAAAAGATGTATATTATATAGATGACTAATATTTTACTTTAAAGACATGCTGAGAGACGCGAGTTGGATGACAAACAGACTGAAGAAAATAATCAAGCAAAGGATATACCAGATGAAAGCAGTGATTCAGATAATGATTCAACAGCAAGCGACAATGACGATGATAGTGCACTGTAATGACAATAATAGTTATATTACTTTTTATTTAACTCCTTTTTTCAAAAGATTAAAAGCTCAACGCAAACAGGAATACCTTACTCGACATGAGTCAAGGCAAGCAGCTATGAAGCGTCGTCAAACCGAACGTGAAGAACGAGAAGCCAAACGTATAAAGCTACACCATCTTCAACGTGAGGAAGCGCGTGTGAGAAATCAAGAGCAAAAGATGCGTAATGAGACCCGTAAGCGATTGGATGAAGAGGAAAGAGCCTTGCATAAAAAGGAGGAGCAGGTCGAACGTGATCTCCGTAAGTATAGTACACACCGCATCAAGCCGCTTGGACGAGACAAGTTTTATAATCGCTACTATTACCTCGATGATATCGGTGGAACCCTCGTGCATGGCTCAGGACGATTGTTTGTGCAGTGTCCAAGTGACACAGATTTAATCATTATTCAAGAGCGCGATTGTGTTGAGTCTATAGATAGAAAAACGGATCCGCCATGCGGGCGTGGGGGAGGAGTAAAGTTTGTTTGTCAGCTGCTGAAAGGGCAAGGATTTATAAAAGAATCTGAATACATTGAACAAAGATTAAAGGTGCTTAATGGACAAAGTGAATCAACGACTATTCCACCTTGGTGGCAAGTGTACGACAGACCTGAACAGGTACGTGGTATTATTATATACTTGCTTTTATTAATACTCATCTGTAAATATAGCTGGACGCACTATTAGAGTGGTTAAATCCAAAGGGTGTTCGTGAATTTCGACTTAAGCGTGAATTAGAAAAATATTATCAAAATATAGTGACAGGAATGAAGAAAAGATTGGCAGTAAGGATGCCTTGTTTTATAGTCCATCTTTTGTTTACTAATGTAATTTATTATAGGAACAATCGAGTTCAAGTAAAAATGAAGTCATTCGACGCACCACTCGTAGTAAAACAATACCTACGTATCCACCTGGTTCATGGCTTGCTTATACAAACAAGCTAGCATATTCATAGACGATACACAGTTTTATTCTATAAAGTTTAATATGATTTAAATAAAAAAAAAAAAGCAAACAAACAGTGCTGATAAATATGCTCTCTCCTTTAAAGAACACAAGGTTTAGTTGAGGATCAAACATGTGAAGTCCGACATGCATCCTAGAGTTGGTGAACGACCATCAGTATAAATTTGGATGATTGATTATCTCTTTTTCTCACAGCTTTTTGTTTTTTTTTTTCTTATTAATATGGCAGCAGCAGCATCTCGTTCCAATGTTACGCGCTTATTGAAAGTCATTCAATCTGGTGCTAACAGTTGTCCATGTCACTCTCATGCTCACTCTACTCCAGCTACTGCTGGTACCTTTTCGAGCTTACTCAAGTACGGACGACAATATGCTAGTGCTGCTGAAACAACAGATTATGCATTCGAAATGGCAGCCAGTAACATTCGATTTGGCCCTGGTGTAACAAGGTAAAGAGTCTATTATTTCATCAAAGGAATATATACATATATATCTTATCATAGTGAAATTGGTATGGATTTAAATAATCTCAAGGCCAAAAAGGTTGCAGTTTACACGGATAGCACAGTAAGTTACATTGGAAATCTTTTTTAGATGATTTTCTCACGGTCGATTTATTTTAGATTGCCCAATTACACCCATTAAAGGCAGTCGTGGAGTCTTTGGAAAAACATAAAGTCAACTATGTTGTCTATGATACTTGCCGTGTAGAGCCCACTGACACTAGTTTTAAGCAAGCCATCGACTTTGCTCGTAAGCATGATCCTGATGCCTTTGTTGCTGTGGGTGGTGGTTCCGTCATCGACACGACCAAGGCTGCTAGTTTATATAGCGCACACCCCGAAGCCGACTTTTTGGATTTCGTCAATGCTCCCATTGGTAAAGGTTTACCCATCAGAAAGAAGTTGAACCCTTTGATTGCAGTCCCTACTACGGCTGGTACCGGTTCAGAAACTACAGGCACTGCCATATTTGATTATGAACCTCTCCATACCAAGACCGGTATTGCTCACCGTGCTCTTAAGCCACTTCTTGGTATTGTTGATCCCCTCAACACTCGTAGCATGCCTTCTCAGGTCCACTGTTCCAGTGGTTTAGATGTCCTGTGGTAAGTAAAATGCCAAAAAAAATAGTGTGGGAAACATGGCTCATTTTTTTTTCTTTAGCCATGCTTTAGAATCCTATACCGCTTTACCTTACAACGAACGTTCTCCTCGTCCTAGGGATCCTATTGAAAGACCTGCTTATCAAGGTTCCAACCCCATTAGTGATGTATGGTCCTTACATGCCTTAAAGATGGTCGTCAAATACTTGCCTCGTGCTACTAAAGACCCTGAGGACTTTGAAGCTCAAAGCCAGATGTTGTTGGCTGCCACCTTTGCAGGTATTGGTTTTGGTAACGCTGGTGTCCATCTCTGTCACGGACTCAGTTACCCCATCAGTGGTCTCAACAAGAACTACAAGCATCCCGGATACAACGTAGATCATCCCATTGTGGTACGTATTGCATACATAATGATACGCTTTATATTGAATGTCTTCCCCTTTAGCCTCACGGTGTATCAGTTGCGTTGACCGCACCTTCCGTATTCCGTTTCACTTCTAGTGCTTGTCCCGATAGACATATTGACGCTGCTGCTGCCTTTGGTGCTGATCCTTCCAAGATCAAGGAATCCATGGCCGGTGAGGTTCTTGCTGAAAAATTGACTCGTTTTCTTGAAGATTTAGGTGTGCCCAATGGTTTGAGCGGCATTGGTTATGATTCTTCCTTAATTCCTCAATTAGTCGAAGGTGCTTTACCCCAACACCGTGTTACTAAGCTCGCACCCACTCGTGAACCTGCTCGTGAACAGCTCGCTTCCATCTTTGAAGGCGCCATGAAGAATTATTAAGAGAAAATAAAAAGAACTGATTTATTGTGTAATTAAATCAACATGCTTTCTAGTTCATTTAATATTCTTTGCTTTGCATTTTGAAAGTTAGCCTCTGATAGATCACCCCATGCATTTGCCAACTGTGCTCCTTCCTCTTCATAACTCTCTTCAAAGTTTTTGATTTTAGGTAAATCAGTCTTACCTAGTTTCTCTGCTTGATAGTTTAGCCAGCCAACATAAATTTCACGTCGTCGTCGGTCACACGCGTATAGGTCGTCCAGGGGTAGACCAGGGTTAAAGCTATCGGCTAGCTGACACATCAGCTCGGTGGTCGGAATGCATGCATTTCCGCTCCATACACGAGCAACGACTTGTGCTTGGGTATCAAAGTAAGGTGTGATACTAAACATACGAGGCATGCCCACAAAGCAAAGCGTGGGATCCGACATGAGAAACACTTCATGATAAGCATTGAGAGGGTACTTGCGTCCGAGGACAACATGACTAGGAGGTACGTCAATAAACTTTGGCTTTGCAGATGACTGGTACTCATCTTCTCGAATGATAAGACCGTCCAAGTAGCTGAGTGAATGCGTGTATCCGGTGCAAAAGATGACCTGATCTACATCCTTTAGCACCGTTCCGTCTTGGAAGGTGATACTACCGTCCACTATCCCCTCTGGATTCGAAAACGAGGCTACTTCACACTTGACGTCCACACACTTGGGTATCTTTGCACGAATGATATTTTCAACTGGAAAAGGCGTTGTAAAATTTCCTTTTAATGCCATAGTGATTGATTTGGCGAAGCCCTCTAAAGACCTAGCAATGTCGACACCAGAAACTCGTACACCAATAAGCAAAACGTTCTACAATACATTCTATCAGACACAAACATATCTATTTTAAACTCTTTACTTACCTTATCCTTAAAATCTTCAGGTCGTCTAAACTGTTTTGAATGGGCGACTTTTACGGGCCACATCTTGTTAAAGGCGGTCAGGTCCTTGATGTCGGGCACATAGGGTTCTTGATGAATCCCTGATGCGGCAACCACAGCATCAAACCTTTCCCTCCACTTTGTTTCCTTGACAAACCCACTTGGGTAGACATCATACTTTGACAACACGAGTTCCCATTCATCATCAACGGTTTTGACAGCTATATCAACGCTTGTACCGAAATCTATTAACTCCATCAAATTGAATGTAGTCGCATACCGTTCCAGGTAAGCCAATATCTCCTGGTGTGTGACTAATCCTGATGTGCCTTCTGGGAAAGCAAAGTCAGGATAAGCAAGATGCTGAGAAGGGATGTTTGAGAACAGGTCACGATAGCATCCTGAAGGTGGACACTTTCTAAAGATCCTTTGACGAAGTTCGGGTGTGATTTCGTACATACGTGTGTGCTTAGTTCCATCCTTGGGTACATCATCTGCATTTCCATCGTCCAAGCTTATACGACTCGTGGGCATTTTTGGCTTGGGTGGTGCCGTGTCCGAGTACTTCCTATAAAGATGATGATGTGCGTCCGTTTAGGCGTTTATCTGTGTTTGAATTAGCAGTTCTTACCAAACACCACCAACAGAGCTATTTCGTTCAAAGACCTTGACATTCAAGCCGGCATCCCTTAAATGACGAGCACTACAAAGCTATTACAGTTCAAGTCGTGTGTGTTTTGTAAAGTGTATATATATATACTATACCCCATAAGGACCAGCGCCTATAACGGCTACGTTCTTTATTGGTTTCTTGAATATAAAAGGGTGATCAAGAGCTACTTGAGCATCATTATGGATAAGATCCACAAGTTCCTGAAAGGACACGACTCTTTCAGACGCCATCTTTTTATTAAAAATAAAGAAAAAGAAGTAAAAACGAGATGAAAATCAGATGCTTTTATATGGATTGTATGACCAAGCTTTTTTTGTTTTGTTTCATTGTTTATTTTTTTTTTATATACAGAAAAAGTGTTTATTTACAATGCTTACATCTTCTTTTTCAAGGAAGAGCCAACTGCTTGTATCATAAAATCTAGGAATCGTTTACCATAAATAACTGGAGGAACAGCAGAGATACCAGTTTTGTCTTGTGTGATACTTTTCCAGATGTGTTCAGCCTTTTTGACAATGTTGTATGGTGTTAGGATATCAATGATTCCAACATAGTATAGCTTATCCAGTGGCTTGTCTTGTTCATCACTTGATCGGAAACCACCGTCGTCTGCATAAAATATACACCATTTTCGACTATTTTAGGAAACAAGTTAGGGCACCATAAGAGGAGGATTTTACATGTCCTTACTCTTCGGATGGACTAGAAGGCAGCTCAGCAGATTCAAGACTAACTGTATTTGTATTCCTTCTTGCTCTACGCATCACATCTGATCTTGTACGTTTAGTCACTCGTTTTTCTCTCTCGTCAGCCTTGGGCTAGGGGAAGTATGTTGAGACAGGACTTAGAGAGATGATATATTTTGATATACTCACTGTAACAATATGCAAACTCTGGTTTCTAATACATTCCGTGTTTCCTTTTTTGATATCATGTATGCCCACTAAAAGACTATAGTCCATAATGTTGAGCCTACGTAGGGTATCAACGTCTCTCTCTAATTGAGTCAAGAACAGCACTCTCTTTCTTTCGCCGAGCTCTATCTTTTCATTTCTCTTGACCCAATTTTGATCTTTTAATACTGCTCTTGGATTCCGTTTGATTTCTTCTTCTGATGTCAATCTACCAAACGTTGAACCCTTAAGATCAAACGTTGCATGAATGTCTTTATTGGGCGGAAGTACGTTTCCCATGATCACAAAGTGAATCTTTCTTCCTCTTGGTAATTTGATTCTGTGTAATCCATAAAATCGACATAGTAAAGTGTTTGGATTATTACAGACATGCTATCATAAATAATAAGAAAGTATTCTCCCTTCACGTTTCAATGCCCCCTATTTTCAAGTGCGTTGGTTTGTAATAAATACCTCGTAATATTGTTTCAGTATCTTTCTCATGAATTTATGCTCGGAATGATGGATCGTTTTTATAATGAATCGGTAATCTCTTGAATAATAAAAGAAGCTCCCACTCTTTCCAGGTGATACGATCTCACTCAGTATGTACTTATTGGTCAAAGACATTAAGTAATCTGCTGCATCAATATGAAACTTTTCTCGAAGGTGCCTGAATACCCAAGGTGCATAGTCTTTAAATTTGAAGTCATACTTTACGCCTGGTGTTAATTCATTACCCGTCCTATTCACAATTCAGTAAGTTCATATCAGGAACAAGTATGTGTTTGATTATTATTTTTTTTTTACGCATCAAAGGCGAGTTTATGAGCCGCATTAAAGTCATCCTGTGTTAGGTCTCTCTGCATCTTGGCTGAAACTCTTCCAACCGCAATCCGAATGCCAGTGAGCATATCATACATCAATTGATAATTTGGATGTCCTTCGGCTACTTTTGTACCAATGGTTACACGAAACTCATCTTCAGAATCATCTGCATAAGTCTTTCGTTTGATGTGTCCTTTGGGTGATTGAGGTGATTTGAGCTTGGAATTGTTTTGAGGTAGGATGCGTATCGATGGTCGAGTGTTGTCCGAGGTTATTTCTGATTGTTTGTCAATGACAAAACCACTGTCTTTTCTTTTAGTTGGACTCGTCTCTGGTGAATAGATCTCAGTGATGGTGGCTACTTGCATTAATTATAAATATATAAAAAAAAGAAGAAGAAAAAGAGAAAGAAAGAGCTGTATAAAGACAACATCGGGAAATAAAATTTTCTATTGTTATCGACACCAGCTTACATTGAATCGCTCTTTTTAGTTTGCAGGACATAACCATGACGTACTTATTCTTATTGTATTTGATCTATTTTAGATTAAAAGACGTTGCTTTCAATTTGTTTCTAGCATGTTTATGATTGATTACAAGCAATAGTAATAAAATACTTTTGTGTAGTTGGTAAATATTGAAATAGGCAAGATGAAAATCATGTATACCTCCACTGATCGACATAAAGAAAATCTTTATGAATGTATTTTGTACCTTGGATGATGTCAATCCTCCTCAATATCATTCATACAATCTGATAACACCATCATGATGCAAGTTTGAGACTACGAGTGTATTATAGATTGAAGCCTACTTCTTAATTTGGATCTACATAAACATATCTCTCTCTCTCTTTCTTTATACAAGTGGGCTTTTAAGTGACTTTTACTTTTTTTTTTTTTTTTTTTTTTTTTTTTTTTTTTTTTTTAA
>JAMYHX010000190.1:0-71262 GCA_025529335.1 Rhizopus sp. PT2906 | reverse complement strand
GAGCATAAAAATGAAATAAAATCTGTAATATAGTTAACTTTTACGAATTATAGCTTTTCATCTTGGGCGTAATCAAATCTTTTATCCTAAGTAGGCATTGACTTCATCATCGTGATCCTGCATTACTTTGGTTAAGAAAAATAATGATAGACTGCATCTATTTTTAATATTATACTAAAGTGCCAAATGCTGAATTATAAACAAAAGACAATTCCAAATAGAGCCAAGCACTAACACAATAACATGCTTTGGCCATTATTTAACAAAGATTTTTTCATTTCATTATAATATTAGATGATGCTAATGAAGTATTAGAAAAGAGTTTAAGAAAACATTTAAAGGAAGCTTTATTGTGTAATGTATGAGCCAAAAGGCAGTATTCGGTATTCGTTGTTTTCTACGTCATTTTTTCATGTCCAGCTGTGAAAACAGAATGACTACTTGGCAGGACAAGATATCTTCTTTCTTTTGAACGTATTCCTATAGAAAGGAATATTCGATGTACACGTTCTATTGTCAGAATTAACTGTTTCATTCCCCTTTCATAACTTTGTAACATGTATATTACACACTTCTTTGTTAACATATACACATTTGAAATAGATTAATTGTTGAGTTATAGGTCTTATTAATTTAAAATTGATATATTATCATCAAGCCTAAAGATTGGAGAAAGGAGAAGGGCGGTAGAAATAACCATCTCGATTTACTTTCTCCTCTTTTACCTTACCTGTGCTTCAGTTTCCATCAACTGTATTAGAGGCGATAATAAATCATAAGCAATGAAAGTCATGCCTTCACCAGAATAAGCAACACTTTTTCAAGATGCTGTTTCTTGATGTTTGTAAATTAGAAGGCGTACGTGTTCGAAAGATCATATGCAAATTACCCAGGCACGATACTTTATGGTCACTGAAGTAGCTGTTCAAAGATGCATGTAATAAGTAATGCGAAAGATTATGCAAGAGGAGTAACAGTTGCATAGCTTGGACGATATATATTTGCTGCTTGGTCAGCCTGATAAGCTCGAATAAACACTTTATAAATCAATTTTTCATCTACTTCGGTAGTTATCTCATCGACATTGATTTCTCGTTTCATTAAATGCTTTTTACAGGCTCAAAATTACGCTATTAACAATTCAACATTTCAATAATCGAGAAAGATGCTTAAGGTGAGATAAAACAACATCCATTTTTCCACTGTTTTAGTGGCATGTAAGCGGAAGCTCTTAATTCATTTTGTCTCCAAACATTCCTCAGCAGTCATCTCTCAGAATGACCAACGTTTGATTAAACGTACAGTTCACAAATGTTTAATAGCGTAACTTGAATCTATCCAAACGTATCTTTTGTGCGTTATCCATCAAATTCTTAAAGCATTACCTAGTTAAACTAGACTCTTTCTTCAATTGCGACTTTTTTAATTACTTTTGTAAGTGAAACAGTAGAACTCACATTTGAACAACATATTTTTAGGAGAATGGTCCGTCAATGCAGACAAAGTGGCTAATTGAGATTGGCTTACTTGAGTTGGATATTTTTGAGGCTGATTGCAGTTACGGTAGCCATAATTGCCATAAAATCGTCGTTGATAAGCGTCCAGCTTGTTCAACTAAAATAACAATAACACTAACATTTGGTGCTCATCAAGAAAAGCTTCATTTTATTTAGACTGATTTTCTTTAATGTCCAAAGAAAAAAAAAAAAAAACTCCCCCAAATGAATGAAGGAAAGTAATAGAATCATAAATCTAAACTCAGACTTCTTCAAATTAACGTGCAAATTTTTTAAGCTTAAACTCTTTCCCCCCTTCTTTCCTCTTTCCTCCTTTTGCACTCTTTAAGATGGCTTCTGCAAAAATTGATCCCAACTCTGCTGTGTACGCAACTGATGAATATGGTAGACCTTTCATTATTGTTCGTGAAGGACAGCAAAAGTCAAGATTACACGGATTAGATGCTATTCGAGTAAAATAAAAACACATCATACACGTGTTATATTTATTAATCATCTGTTCTTGTTAGTCTCATATTTTAGCTGCTAAAGCTGTAACCAACATCATCAAGTCGTCACTTGGACCTAGAGGCTTAGATAAGATATTGATATCTCCTGATGGTGATATCACAGTAACTAATGATGGTGCTACTATTTTGGATCAAATGGCAGTTGAACATCAAATTGCAAAGTTACTTGTTCAACTTTCAAAGAGTCAAGATGATGAAATTGGTGATGGTACAACTGGTGTTGTTGGTAAGTAACCTGCTTGGTATGTGTAATGTAGTCTTATATTATATAGTATTGGCTGGATCTCTTTTGGAACAGTGTGAACAACTTTTGGACCGTGGTATTCACCCAATTCGTATTGCTGATGGTTTTGAACGTGCTTGTAATGTTGCTGTTGAGCATCTGGACAAAATCTCAGACACGATTGAATTCAGTAAAGAAAATCTCGGCAACTTGAAAAAGACAGCAATGACCAGTTTGGGCAGTAAGATGTAAGTTGATGAGAAGAGAGCAAAAGAAATGATACTTACAATTTCTTTTAGTGTGTCTAAGTGCCATGAGCAGTTTGCCGATATCGCTGTGAACGCAGTTCTGTCCGTTGCCGATCTTGAAAGAAAGGACGTTGATTTCGAATTGATCAAAGTAGACGGCAAGCTTGGTGGATCATTGGAAGATACCCTCCTTGTTCGTGGTGTTGTCGTTGACAAAGACATGTCTCACCCTCAAATGCCTCGTGAAGTTCATGATGCCAAGATTGCTATTCTGACTTGTGCCTTTGAACCTCCTAGACCCAAGACTAAACACAAGCTTGATATTACAAGTGTAGAAGAATACGAAAAGCTCAAGAATTATGAAAGGGAAAAGTTTGAACACATGATCAAGCAAGTTAAGGACTCTGGTGCCAACATGGTTGTCTGTCAGTGGGGTTTTGATGACGAAGCCAACCACTTACTCTTACAGAACCAATTGCCTGCTGTTCGTTGGGTGGGTGGTCCCGAAATTGAGTTGATTGCAATCGCCACCAATGGTCGCATCGTACCCCGTTTTGAAGACCTTGCACCTGAAAAGCTAGGTCATGCTGGTGTTGTACGTGAATTGACATTTGGTACTACCAAGGATAGAATGCTGGTTATTGAAGAATGTGCAAATACCCGTGCTGTCACTGTCTTTGTTCGTGGTGGCAACAAGATGATCATTGATGAAGCCAAGCGATCCCTCCATGATGCCATGTGTGCTGTCAGAAACCTGGTGCGTGATAACCGTGTTGTCTATGGTGGTGGTGCTGCCGAAATTAGTTGTTCTTTGGCCATTTCCAAGGTAGCTGATGAGATCTCTACTATCGAACAGTATGCCATGCGTGCTTTTGCCGATGCTTTAGACGCTACACCATTAGCTCTCGCCGAAAACTCTGGCTTGCCACCTATTGAAACATTAGCTGAAGTCAAGGCTCAACAAGCCACAACAGGTAACCATCAGTTGGGTATCGACTGTCTGTACAAGGGATCAAATGATATGAAGGAGCAATACGTTTATGATCCTCTCATCTCAAAGCGTCAACAATTCTTGTTGGCTACTCAATTAGTCAAGATGATCTTAAAGATTGATGATGTTATTACCACTACTGAAGCTATGTAAAATTTTTAGGCATTTTTCTCGTTAATTTACCCTCTTCTCTGCTTCCTCTTCTATTTTTCTTTTGTGTGTTATGCAAAGCAAAATAAAAAAAAAAGACAAGAATATATGTGAAATGAAGACATGCATTATCATTTATTGATGTTTTTTATATTACAAGGATTGTGCTTAATTAGTACTGTACAATTTCTTTTCAAAAGAATGAAGACCGTGAACACCACCTTCCATCTGAGCAGCAGCAGTTCTCTTTTCGAAACGAACCTGACCAGCAAAGACCTTGTCCTTCAATTCATTCACGCTGTGACAGCCAATGTCTTGTAAAGAGTGTTGAACACCAGTGATGAGGTATTGCATGAATTTACGAGCAGAGCCCTTGTCGACAACCTTACCAACAACACCTTGAGCAACCTTGACGGCATCACCTTCAGAGAAATAACGCTTGGTGGCAGCATTGCCGTCCTTGCCGGTAGCACTCTTTTGGCTCATAGCGTCAATGGAGCCCATACCACGGTAGTGCTTCAAACGTTGACCGTCGTGATAAAAGTATTCACCAGGAGTTTCGGTTGTACCGGCCAAAAGACTACCCATCATGACAGCACTTGCACCTAAAGCGAGAGCCTTGACGATGTGACCGACGTTACCGATACCACCATCAGCAATAGTAGGTACACCAAATTTGCGAGCGAATTCAGACACACGGTAGACAGCAGTAGCCTGAGGACGACCACAGGCCATGACTTCTTGTGTAATACAGATTGAACCAGAGCCCATACCAATACGAAGACCATCAGCACCAGCTTCGATCAAGTTGGCAGCCTGTTCACGAGTGACAACATTACCGGCGATAACGTCCAACTTGGGGTAGTTTTGCTTGATCCAGCGAATCATGTCGATTTGATAGATGGAGTTACCTTGAGAAGAATCCAAGACGACAACATCAAGACCAGCCTCGACCAAGAGAGTCAAACGATCCTTGTCATCAGGACGAGTACCAATGGCGGCACCAACCAAAAGTTGCTTTGATTTGGAGCCCTTGGAGGCATTAGGATAGTTTTGGTTCTTGAGCAAGTCAGAGCGAGCCAAAAGGGCAACAAGGGCGCCATCAGCATTGACAATAGGGAGCTTACCCTTCTTGGAAGAGCAAAGGATTTCGTTAGCTTCCTTCAAAGTAATACCTTCACGGCCAACAACGAGGTCAGTTGTCATCACGTCTCTCAAGGGAGTAGTATCATCCTTGTGGAATTGAATGTCACGAGCAGTGACGATACCAAGCAACTTGCTGTGCAATTTGCCGTTTTCTTTTTTATATAGTCAATACTTTTTTTTTCCTCACGTGCACATACACACACACACACAAACATACCTGTAATGGGAACACCGCAGAAACCAGATTTGGCCTTGATAGCCTTAACATCGGCAACAGTGTGGTCAGCAGATAAGCAAACGGGGTCAGTGATGAAACCATTTTCGAATTTCTTGACGGTACGGACCATATTGGCTTGCTCTTCGGCAGAGCAGTTGTGATGAATAATACCAATACCACCCATCAACTATGTATCATGTGTTACATTACGCTGCATGAAATATAAACAAAAGACTTACAGCCATAGAAATAGCCATCTCGGCTTCAGTGACGGTATCCATAGGAGAGGAAAGGAAAGGAGTCTTCAAGGTGATATTCTTTGTAATCTTTGATTCCAAAGAAGCCTTATCAGCAGAGAAATCAATAAAACCAGGTAAGATCAAGAAATCATTGTAGGTCAAGCCACCACTGAGTTGCTCATCCATCAAAGCTTCAACGGAAAGGCCATCATTACGACCGTACTCCTTCAAGACAGCATTTGCAGTAGAACAATCAAGAAAAGTAGACATTTTTTTGGTGTGAAGGAGGTTTTATTGATATAAAAAAAAAGGGGGGATTATTACCCCCCCTTCTAACAAAGGGTGAAAGAGCGAGATCCTTTTATACTTTTTCAATTCGTGACTTTTAAAAAAAAATTTTTGGTGAAACAGATGTGACTCTTTGGCTTACACAAGATTGCCATTTTGTTTATCTTTTCAACTTGTGAGAACAAAAGGGAACACTTCTTCATTCTAAATTTGACGGATGATGTAAGCAGTTCAACATGAATATATGCTTTTATTTAATCACGGATGCTTTTATGTTTGGAATATGTGTATGTCCTTTTTTAGATTGATGATCAAATTTAAACACAGATCGTTAAAAAAAAGGCAATTGAGATTCTTATTCTTTTTTTTTTCCAAGTTATTCAATGATCTTAGGATGAGCTTTACATTCCTTATTTGAACCCTCTCTATTATTATTGTACCTTTTGAAAAAATAACCAAGAAGTATATTCTTTGTGTTTACATTGAAAGAGTACATGTTTGTGGTTTAAGATGGCAAGTAAAGCAATGATTATAAACAACAACTAGATTACCATGACAGTCTAAATTAGTTTTGAGAGATATAATTAAGGGAAAGAGAGAAGAAAAAATGTATGATGACAATAGACAGGTACTTCTGATAATCATGAAGTAAAATGAATCAACACACACGAGGAAGAAAAAGTCTGACGCTTTTCTTTTCTCTTTTTCTTGCGCCCACATTTCTGTTTGTTTTGCCTTCCCCCTTAAATTTTGACATAACTATATTTTCGAGTAAAATAAACAGAATTTATTCTTTCTCTTCTTTTATCTCTCTCTCTTTTTTATTTATTTATTTATTTATTAAAAAGATGCATTATAATAGCAAAGTAAGGCTTATTATATAAAGATGTGTAAACGTACGGACACTAACGATGGGGCATAAAGAATACATGGAAACCACCTGGATTTTATGAAATGCCAAACATCCTAGGCAGTGCCTACCTGAGCCCAGATCCACCTGCTCGATGGGATCTTCGTCCACTTGACCTTTCAAAACAAATTACCAAGGTAACTTTGATTCGTTTATGGTTAAAATTGACTCACGTTTCCATAGAGACCATGGTATCCACCCAACCCACATTATGAAATACCTCCTTTGCCACCTTTATTGAAACACAAATCATTAAAATGTGTAAAAAAGACGGAATAGTAAAAGAAGACAATAAGTAGATGTAACCAATCATCATTCTCCGGAATTGATGGAGAATAAAGACAAATACTGAATTTTACAGGTGCATCTGCGCTGAGCGGAATAAAATATGTTGGCTGACATTGAGGCAACCTTACACTAAACTAAAAATAAGTTTGCATAAAAAGCAAAGTGGTTATAAAGTCTTTTTTTTTCTCTTTTTTGACATGAGCAAAGAATATCATATAAGCATTATATTCCAGTTGGACAGACCATCTGTGACCGTTAGAGGTGACATTGAACCTCAACCTGCAAAATTTAGTGAAATGATTAAAAAAAAAAAACTGGAGAGACACAGTTAAATTTCCATTCTGTGTAACAGGGCATCTTGACAATTGTCTAACTACTCCTTTTGTCCTTTTTCTCTCTTTCTCCTCTTTCCTTTCTTTTACATAAATGGGTAACCAGTCAAGTAAAATTAATATACAGAATAAAAAGAAACAAGACGCAGTGATAAAGCCATCGATGCCTATTTCAACCAATATTGGTTCAATTGCAAGTAGTCGAAGGTCGTCTATCACCGAATTCTTTGCTAAGCGAAAACAAAGCATTGCATCTATAATGAAAAGAGAAGAAGATATTAAGGAACACGATAGAGAACAGAGACAAGTAAATACACAAAAAAGGTTTACACAAGTCGGTAACACTTGAGCTTTAGCATTATTTATTAAAAAACGTACGCAAAGGAAACACACGCACCTTATTAGACTCGCCTAAGCGAATTGTAGAATCAGGAATAGGAAATGGCATTTGGGTACTAGAAATGGCGACACAGTATCCTGATGCTCAGGTGATTGGTTTAGATCTTAAATTACCTGACATTCAGTTATCAAATCAAACTTTCTATCGGGCTAATATCATTGAAACTTGGCCAATAGAGCCGGACTCAGTGGACTTGTAAGTTTCCTTTTAAAAGAAAAATGCGTCTTATAATAATTACCTATGATGTCAGCCTATTTCAAAGAAACATGGTCACCTGTCTGCAAAAAGATCACTGGATTCATGTCTTTTCAGAAATGTTTCGTGTCCTCAAGCCAGGTGGGTCGTTAGAATTGATCGAACAAGACCTTTTACATCATAATCCTGGCCCTGTTCTGCAGGCACTCCATGCTTTCTACAAGGAACAATTTGACCAAACGAAGATCGACTGGGAGTTATCAACACTAAGAGACGCCTTATCTCAAATAGGATTTATAGACATAGAATTGATGACAATAGACATACCAATTGGCGAATGGCCAACTGAGTCAGGTAAGCAAAAAGAATGATTTTGGCTTATTTTATTGATATATCTTTGTTAGATCAAAAGCAATTTGGTTTTATGAATAAAGATATTCAAAAGGCATTCTTGAAGAACAAAAAGAACGAATATATGCAACGATGGAGCATGTCTTCTGTGGATTATGACGTCGCAGTAGGTGAAGTATGCGATGAGTTTGAAGAATATCAGTCATTTACAAGAGTCAACTGTTGGATGGCCAAGAAACCGGTTTATTGATATTAAAATAAATTTTAGAATTGGTTTAACTTTTCCGCCAAAAATCGTTTTGGCCCTCTACTATTCTCTTAACGTTAACACATGCATCGGGTTAGGAAAGGATTAGCATACCTCTTTCGAATATTATACGCGTCCCTTGCCTTTCTTGACGACCTGCCATCTTCTTGAAGAACTTCATTCGACAAGCTATGACTGTTCTCTCTACACTCCTTCCTAATATCTTCTATCTGTCGATTAAAGTCAATCTTGGCCTGCTGATTTGTCTGAACTGTCTCCTGTAGATAGGCTATATTGGCATCTAGACGGGCAAGTGTCTTGGCTGTCTGCATTGACCATGCCCCCAGTGTCTCTATCATTTCGTCAAGCTGCTCCGGTCTCACATCACGTCCGATCGCCTTGGTCACTAAAAGCTGTTGTTGGCGTTGATCTAATTTACCCGTCAAGAGACCATCATACATGGCATCCATAATCAAATCTTCCAGTTCTCGAACTGTGGCTATATCTAGTTCGTTTAATAAAAAGACATAATCCAATGTCTATACACACAGATATCAGTTATTTCTTTGTAAATAGCGAGTATTATTTATACCTGTGTGTGTTCTGAAAGAGAAACAAGGGTTAATTGTCTAAGCTTTTTTATCTGTGCTGCTGATAATGTTGGTAGGTTGTGTTTTTGTTGTTGATATTCTTTAAATGTGCCATAAAGGAATATGCGTAAAAGTTGGTAGTAGGGTATCACTTGAGGTAATTGTGAGGCCTACAGAAAAGAATTTGTAGCACTTGATTTTAAAAGTGCATAATCACCTACTTCAACAATGTTGGGTGATTCATAAAGCTCTGTGAATACAAAAACACCTGGCGCATTTAAAGCGTCCATTATAAGCTGACAACAGGCTATACCTTTGGCTGACTTTGATAATAAAAGAAAGGGTTCAAGTTTTTGTTTTGTGGATAAATTCAGTTGGGCTTCATTCATTTTCTTTTAAGAAAAAAAGAGAGAGAGAGAGACAGACAGAATTATGCGCATTCGTAAAACTGTTTCATAGGAGGGTGCGCATAGAGCAATCATAAAACAGTCACGATGTCTGGATTCGTCTACACACACATTGAGTAGACTTCATATTTTATTTCTACAGAAAAACCCTTTATCCATTCGATGTACACATTTTTTTTTTGCTAAGGAATCTCTACTTTTTCCGTAGCAAAGCTTGCCACATTTTGAACCGTACTTGTAGTCGCAGTAGAAGCATAAGATGAGATCGAAGGTGATTTGTGAATCCAACTGGATATACTCTTTTTCATCTTGCCTAAAAGAGATTTATGTGGATAGTATCGTATGCTGGGTGGAAAGGCTATCTGAGGTACTTGAAGAAGTATTGGTAGTGAAAATGTAGTGGATGACATGGGATGGACAAGAATAACAGGTATGTTGGCCAACATGATGTCTTTCTTCAACCTGTGGGAGCGTGTAAATGCTTGTACTTCAAAAGAGACGCTCATGTTTCCTTGTTGTGAGATGGTAAATTCATTTGCCTATGCAAAAGATGAGTTGATTGCAAGCAGAATGTTTATTACTTACAGGTGGTCGTATTGTCATCAGAATAGCATCTTGTTGTTCTGGTTCTAAAGGTTGCCACCAACCTAGACTTGAACTAGTCGCAATGATTTCTTTATGTTGCTTAAATCGCTTGACTAGTCTCAGTTTAACTTCATCAATCTAAATGTAGATGTAAATGAATAAGTAGAATAACGTAAAAATAAACCCTTACACTGTGGCCTAGTGCATTGTTTTGAATGGTCAAATGCATATAAATAGGTGTATTGTCTGTTATCCAGACGGTACGAGGCATATAAAAGTCAATAGACACGTCAGGATGTGAAGATGAAAAAGATATAGGCTTATCCATATCCATGTAATGACTCATGTTTGAATACAGCTCAAATCGTTTCTTTACTCTCACTCTCTCTATGCTACCCAAACGTGTATACCAAAGCTCACTTTAAAAAATAATTAGCCTAGTCACACATAAATATAAATAGTTACCATTGAATGTAGTACTGAATCGAACCCTTTTTATGCGCATAGGTGCCACTCAATAGATCCGACAGCCTGTAGTTGAATGACAGCGTCAGTTTGTGTTCCATGTCAATAGAATCCAATTGAAGGATGGTATCCTTGAGAAAGACGTGACTCTGTTTGTTGACTACATTTAATGGGATAAGAGTGTTTTCTTCGTACACCGATCATTCCCCTTTTACCTTCCTTTCCTATCACATTAACAGTGACACCAAAGACGGTGCTCTGGTAATGTTGAATGACGACCGTGCCTGAAATATCTTGACCTGCGACAACAGAGGGTGATTTCATATAAATCTGGATTGTAGGTGCACGTAATGCATGATAAAGCAAAAGTGTCCAATGTTTATATTGACGCACAAGCGACATCAAGAATAATTAAATAAATGAAAAGGGAAGAAATCAAAAGAAAAAGGAATGTGTCTATTAGTTTTATTTTTGGTTATGGTCAATAAGAGCCAAAAATGGTAAATTTTGCATATTTTATACTTTCTCTTGTGCCTCTGGAACAAGTTGTATATGTTCTTGTGGATTGATAAGCATGATACATGATTCGATAGTAAACAGTAAGCTGATTATGTACTTTAATCCATGTGCCAACATGAACACGCAACAATCATCCGTCATAGTTTTCAAGTCAAACAGGATGGCAAAGATCCAACTGGCTGCTAATCCGAGTGGCATAAATACCTGACAAATCTTTTCTGTGATAGAAATTGTCTGTGAAGGAGGTATCAACATGATAAATAAAGGGCAAAAAATAGAAGCCTGTGATGCAACCAGAGTGGATATAAGACGACGATCAAGAATGGCTTGAGATACAAGCAAGTGTGAATCCTGTTCATGGATATATATTGGTTTTGACTTTGAACTATAATTTATCAAAGACAACAAAATGATAAGCACAGTCAGGCATAAACAAAGAAGACGGTGATGGTTCAAGTAAGTAAATGACATTTCTAAGAAAGAAAGGAAGAAAGAAAGAAAAAAGGATAAAGGGAAACCATAAAGGATCATGGAAATATTCTTTACAAAATTACAATCCAAACCATGCTACACTAAAAAAGTCACGTCAACTCATTTCCTTCTCTTTTTTTCCTTTTTTTTTTTTTTTTTTTTTTTTTTTTTCTTATTTTTGTAATCGACAATGAGTACAGAAGCACGTCAACCAACTAGATATTGGTGTCATATCTGCAATACTGAGGTTCCTATTTACATGGCACCTGACCCTACTTGTCAGCAGTGCAATGAACAATTCATAGAAGAAGTAAGTAAAAATATACAATGCATATGCATCGTTTAATTCGTCTGCACGGCAGTTACAAGCTGACGACGATCCTCGAGAATTTTTGTCGGGTGATAACCACCAACACAACCACGAATCTGACGCAGACCACACCTCTACTAGAACATTTCGAAGACAAATATTTTTACCTGACGGAGGATCAGCTCAACTGTTTTCGATTTCACATGGCAATCGAGGTGAAGCAGGTGATGACATCTATCAGTTCTTTACTCCCAGAAATGAAGCAAGCAATGAACAACAGGAACAACCAGAGCCGAGCATAAATAATATCGTACAAGCATTATTAGCCAACTTGATGAACCAAGCTCACACCGAAAGTAATAACACCAACAATAACAATAACAATAATGAAAGCAGTCAAGAAAGTACTACGGATAACCCTCAGACGGCAACTGGCAATAACGAAAGTGGTAGTGGTAGTGGTAATCGACCCTTCGTCTTTTATGGCAATATGGTCAATGGTAGCATTCGCTTTCAACCGTTCTCTCCAATCAACAGTAACAACCAAGAACAGCAACAACAGTCTCAACAAGGAGATGAACAGAATAACAACAATAATGATACCCGAGGAAACGTTGCCAGGTATATAATGCATATTTATTTATTTATATATAGATCATGAAATTAAACTCACTTTGCTCATACAGTAGCATCCTTCAATTCATCACAGCCATGACAGGTGGTGCTTTGGGAGAGGAAATAGTCGGCAATCCAAATGATTATGTGTTCAGTAGAACAGCTTTTGATAACATCATTACGCAACTGATGGAGCAAGCAGGAGGGTATGAAAGAGAAAAATAGGAGAAAAGGTATATTAACACTATTGTATAGAGGATCAGCGCCACCACCTGCACCTGAGCAAGTGATTGAGACGCTGCCAAAAAGAGGATTAACAGAAAAAGAAAAAAGTAATGAAAACGTCATGTAGGATAATTAGAGCTCAACTTATGATTTTATAGGTCAAGAAGCAGATTGCGCTGTATGTAAAGATGCATTCGAAGCAACTGAGCAAGTCATTCAGCTTCCTTGTGAACATATATTCCATGATGATTGTATCAAGCCATGGTTAAAACTCAATAGCACATGCCCCGTCTGGTAAGCCATTCTTGCTGGATACCTTTTTTTTTTTCTAAACCTTATCTAGTCGTCACTCTGTTTTGCCTGATCAACAAGAGCATAGTCAACAAAGCGATCTAAACAATAGAGAACAAGGACAGCAAGGAAATAATGAAGAACATTTAAGAGAACAGCAACATTCATCACAGCATCCTGACGATATCGATCTTGATTAATGTAAGAGTTTAAACTTGGATTTGAGTGAGAAAATGATGATGGATGAAGAGATTAAAATGATGAATAAACAAATAAAGATTGAGTATATGCATCCGTATTTGACTGTTGCAGAAGAATTCAGGGTTGTCTAAGGTGTTCCATGAGTTTTATATTGTATATGCTAATCGTGATATCTTACTGCAAAGGAAGCACCATAATGGGATAGGATGACCCAGAGGATCTTGCAGTATCCTCTTGGTTTTGGTAATTCACTGTATCCTTCAAATGAAATCATCATCCAGCCAATATGTAAAAGTGAAAATAAACTTGTCGTGATGGCAGATATAAAATACAGGGTAGTCTGAGGACAACTCACACACATCAGGACACCAGGTCCAATCGACTCAACCAAGAGAGAGATGTATCCAACCAATGCGCTCGTCAAGGCGTATCCATATCCAAATACTGCGGGATTGTTTGTATTAGCTTAGATTAGAAAAGTATTCAATATTACCAAAAGAGAATATGTGTTTGTTGAATGGGAACATTGGATTGGCTGATATACTATTTAACCCGTGTTCTGCTCGTCTTTGTAACAAATAAAAACAATATCGACATAGTTCTTGTATAATTATACTATAAAGTATGCTTATGTAATAGTTTGTCCTGGATGCATACCAAATGACACTTGACAGTAATAAAGCAATCAAACAAAAGAAGGCACTAAAGACAATTAGGGACAAAATAATTCGACATGACGCGAATGTTTATTTACCTTGCCACAGTTAATAGAACATATTGTGCGGTTGGAGCTATAAATAGGATAAAGATGGACAAGATGGGACCATAAGCCAAAAAGAGACAGCCAAAGAAGGACAATAGGCTCATTGATAACAAAGAAAAAAAAAAGAAAAACGGGGACTCAATTGGCTAATTTTGAATTGACACACATATTTGATATAGGTTATGTTTCCAACCTTTATCATCTATTCACTCATGTACATTCCCTAGTCTAAGCCCTAAACCCCTCCCTCCTTTTAAATTTGTCTCTTTGGTTCCCCCCCCCATCATCCTTGCTTCAGACATGTTAGTATTTAGAAAAAAGCCTAATGCAAAATATGACTGTTTAAAATTTTTAATTTATACGTAAACAATTCCATTTCGCATTTTTTTTTTTCTTTTTTCTTTTCTTTCTTTCTTTCTTTCCACTCAAATAACTTTTTGTTGAGAGATCTTAAATATGTTTCAAATGGAACCTTATGACACTACTGATACAGATACTACAGCCTCACCTATTTCTAATCAACGTCGTGATGATTATGGTCGTAATAGAAATAATGGCGGCAATGGCGGTGGTCCTATAAGAGATAACCGAGGAGGAGGAGGAAGACGTGAGAGATATGACAGTAGACCACCTTACAATAAGAACCGTCCCAATCGTAATTCTAAAAAGAATGAGTATCAAGACGACAGATTTGGTAAGCTAATCACATAATTTTATAAACACAAAAAAAGTGCAGTGTGTGCAGTGTGCGGCGTGTGAGCGGATAGAGAAAAAAAATTAAAGAGTATCAGTATGCATCACACTATGTGCGCTTTTTTGTGTGTGTGTGTGAGTGTGCGTGTGAGAAAAAGAAAAGGCGTAATAACTGAGCTCTCTCGTTATAATTGAACTGATTTAGGCTATGATGATGATAAGTCTCGTTTACCTCCTCATATTGAGTCAAGAGTTGCCCGTGAGAGACCATGTAGAACACTGTTTGTAAGAAATGTTCAGGTAATATAGACATATTTATGCGCCCAACTGTATGAGGACGATAGTTGTTAATTATACTGTAGTATGGCATCACTGAGAGTGAAATCCGTAATTTATTTGAAAAGTTTGGTGAAGTCAAAGATGTCTTCAATCTGATCGAAAACAGAGGCATGATCTTTATAACTTATGTAAGCCATCTTTTTATTAGCTCTATCTATATCTCTGTGTCTCTCTCTTTCTATATATATATATATATATGTATATATATATATAACCTCTATCTCTCGCTAAACATCTATATATTTTCTTTGATCACTCACTATTTATATATATATATAGTACGATGTTCGCTGCGCTGAATCAGCAAAGAACAATATGCAAGGTGTCGTCTTACGTGACAGACAGATTGACGTTCACTATTCTTTGCCAAAAGAAGAGGAAGAAAAAGCTAAATGTGATAGAACTAAGAATCAGGTATGTGTTTATATTAAACAATTAGCATGATCTTAACACCCCTTCTTCATAGGGCACTCTTCTCTATACTCTGAAAAATTCATCTTCACCTTTAGATGATAATGAGCTGCATCAGTACTTTTCACAATTCGGTGAAGTTAAGGCCATTCGTATACCTAACTTTAAGAAGGCGCATCTTGCCCAGAATTACGACAGGTACACTGTGGACGAAATTCCTAATACCATTCTTTCTCATTTCATTGTCAGAAACCAACGGCTGATTGAGTTTTTTGATTCAAGAGCTTGTGTTGCTGCTTACGATGGTACTATAGATAAAGAATACAAAGGAGGTCGTTGGGACGTTGCATTCTTCTGGGACCATCCGTATAAGGAGCGCATCAATGCTGGTAAAAGAGAAAGGTTGGATAGAAAAGAGAGGGAAAAAGAAAGAGATAGAGATAGGGTCATTAGACATCGTCGCGATAGTTACGATCGCCACTATACTAGTTCCTCCGCCCCAGTTCATCATGTGCCCATGCAAGCTTCACCCATCCCTCCTACACCTTCAACTGCCGCCAGTTCTATCCCTCCTATAACATACACTACCCAGGGATTACCTCTTGAATTAAGCCAGAGATTAGAACAGGCACAAAAGGCACAGCAAATCTTATCCATGTTGGCTACCCAGCAGAGTGGCTATCCTAGCTTGAGTGGTTCACCTATTTCTGTTGCACAGCAACAGCCTCAGTTACTTCAGCAGCCCTATGTTCAACCACCAATGACCCCTGCTAGTGCTGCAGCTAGTACTAGTGCTTCCAGTACAGATGATCAAGCAAGTCAAGTCCAGCAATTGTTGGGTCTATTGGTAAGTTATTATAAACCATACTGAATCATATCTCCCACATTCTCAATACATCCTAGTCTCAAGCAGCTGCTCAGCAGCAACAACAGCATCCTCATATGCATCAGCAAACGCAGCCATCCCTTCAAGATGTTCAGTATTCACTTTATTCACAGCAAGCTCAACAACAACCTTTAGTCGCTGCCGCTCCCATTCCTGGTATGGATGCTGCTACTGCCTTATCCAAGTTGGCACAAATACTTCAACAACAACAACAACAACAACAACAACCACAAAATCAATAAGAAAGAGGCTGTATGCGTGTTTCTTTATTCTTTTTTTTTATTTTCCTGCAAAATTCGTTATTCAAAACAACACTTTTTATTTAAATAAACATTGAACCATTTATGGCAAAAACCTAAATGAAACCAGGAAATGATAAAGAAAAAAAAAAAAAGAAGAAAAGGTCATTTATTGTCTTGGCTGCTCCAAAGTAAATGACGTATAGTTTAAAAATAGTAGCATTGAAAAAAAAAAAAGATATATAAAGGCTTGTCCTTTTCTTTTCTCTTTCTTTAACACATAATGACTTCACCATCATTACCACCTTTAATACCTCCACATCAGTTAAAAACCAACCATCGACAATCATTTTGTTCTTCATCTGATGATGACGATAGCTTCATGATGGACGAGCATAAGTTTTGGCAGGTTCACTCTAGTACACTGATCATTTCGCCTCCATTGAAATCACCTACCAAGAATAGAGTTCCATTGAACTTGGCCAGTCAAGTCAAACAGATATTAGGTTCAACCATAGATCAAGTGGATGAAGAAATCGAACAAGAATGGAATCAACGACGACGTACCTTTCTATCTGAATTTTAATTGATACAACAAAAAGATGGACAACATTGTGTAATTATATCCATTGTAAACACCTATTTTTAGTACATATCCCGCAGATATAAAAATATAAAAAGTAGCCTATAATATCTCATTCTATTTATATTTGTATGCATTATTAAATAAAAATAAAAAATAGCAAAGCTTATCAGATTGTTGATAAGAATGAATAATTTAATGTGATGATATCAAAAGGGGGGAATGTACATGTTTCTATAGTTTTAAACTTTACAATGTGTATAATCAATTAATAATGACGATCTATCTTATGAAGAGGGTCATGATGACTACTCTCATGATGTTGAGAACCGGTATATGTTTGTTCTGTCAGAGGCATCAAATCAATTCGTTCACTGGATGACAAGAATGGATTATGTTTTGTCATAATCTTTTCCTTGACTGCCTTCATCATCTTTTTACCCAGGTTATCCTTCTTGATGCCAACAGGTGCGGTATCATAATGTCGAAGTCGAAGTTCACCCAGAGGCATCCAGTCCTGTCCTGAACTCTTGGTCGCCTTTTTTTCAACAGGCAAGCTTATGACAGAGAGTCGAGACGTCTGGGTTGTTGTACGGTAAACAGACTTTCGATAGTCGTCAAAGACCTGATGATCGTCTGAAGAATAGGCAAATCCAGTAAACGAGGTGCGTGTACCAGTTCGCATGTTCATGATCTCGCTTCTACCAGACAAGGTGCGTGATAGTCCTAGTTTTGCCTTTAGATGATCTCTCTTTCGTCTGACCGTGCTCGTCATCGAATGGTCACTGTAGCTGCGCGCCATCGGTATCTGCTCTTCGTCGACATATCTGTACTTGGTTTTCTTGAGTCCGCTATTGCAGAGGACGATCTCTCGAATGATATCATTGTCATAAGGACGGTACATGTGGAGGTAGTATTTGGTTATTATCCGAGGTAGCAAACAGACGGCAAATGTGAGTACAAGGCATAACCAGAAGCTAGCCTCTCGAAAGATAATGTCTTCTCCATAAAACTGGAATGTGGGCACGTTTGAATAGATACCGACCCAGATGAAGAAAGTAGCAGATGAAAGTGAAATGCAAAGAAACATGATCCAAGTCCAGCTAAAGATCGTAAAGCCCACAAATGCGTTCGCAACAACAACAGCAATACCGGCAATAAAAGTACCTAGTTCAATCACTCCCTCGGTATCATAACCTCCTCTACTTGACTTGGGACCAACAAAAAGCATGTAGGGTAAGCCAAAACAGATGGCGCTTTGGTAGATGGCGTCCAATACTGTCAAATAGAATCGAGATGTGGTGAATTTATCGTTTCGGATGCCCATCAAGTAAAGCTGTGGGTATTTAAATGAATACTCTGCTTTGAGATCTTGGTCAAAGACACCTGAGTAGTATATTAGCTTACAAGTTCTCTCGTCTGTAGTACTTACCAGCAAAGATACAGGGTAAAGATGTAAAAACAAGGTTATATAAAGTAATGTAGGAATAATCAAACATCATAGTTCCAGAAAACCTAATAGAAAAAGCGTGTGATTATCATCTTGTGTTTTCAAACAATCAGCAATGAACTTACCCACACATCAATTGATACCAAAACAGGACCAAGGTCCACATGATGTTTTTATAAAAGAAGGTCAAGATCATTTCAGACGTACGTAAATAAGACCAGCGACCATGCACCAAGAGAAGCTTACCCAGGTATCTAAACTGAGCAATGGCGTAATCAGACGCCATCACAGCTTGACGTCCTTCTTCTCCAGAAATACCAATGCCCACGTTAGCCTCTTGAATCATCGAGACATCATTAGCACCGTCTCCAATAGCGAGTGTCATCACCTTGAGCCCCTTCTTGACAAGATTGACAACTTTTGCCTTTTGCATAGGACTCACACGGCAGCACACGACTGCACGACATTGTGTACCAAGTGAAAGCAACTTGAGTCGACAGTCATCCTTTTCAAGCGCGTACTTGAGTGATTCACCGTCGATGATCAGCGCACAGGGTTCTGATTCAGATTTTTCTCGAACTTCGAGTAGTGCCTTTTGTAACTGGTCCATAGTATCTTCTTCACTCTTGGCGTTAATGCTGATCAGTAACATCTCATGTGTAAGCAAGTTACAGGCAAAGCCAATGTTGATTGCCGTCTCCACTTTATCTCCTGTCAAAACCCAAATCTTGATGCCTGATTGAGCCAGCAGAGCAATGGTATCCGGTACACCCTCTTGTAACTTGTCTTCGATGGCTGTACCGCCAATCAGAGTTAATGATGATTCGATCTCTTCGCATACTTGCTCAATCTGCTCCTCTCGGTTACGTATGCTGTTTGACGCAGCCTTGTAACGAGCCGCCCATTGTTGATACTCATCTTCTTCAATCACTCGGCTTGCAATACAGAGAGTTCGTAGACCTGTTAAGCAATTGGTACATTGTTTCCTTTTTTTGATATTCGTATTACCTTCATTAGCAAATGTTGCTAAATGCTGCAGGGTTTCTTCCCTCACTTTAAGCTGCCGTTTACTTGCCTCGTCATCCAATTCTTCCAAGCCTTTAGACAATCTTTCGTAAATAACAGAATCAGCACCTTTACATAACAAGATCACTTTGCCATCCTGAGGCGATCGCATGATCACACTCATTCTCTTTCTTGTCGAATTGAATTCCAAAACATTCAACAGGATCATCGTTTTCTGTTCACCCATGATATCCACGATCACATTATCCTGTTCTCTTGCCACAAAAGTAAAGCCAAGGTCTCTTGCCGTAGCCACAAGAGCAGCCTCATCCGGCGACTGAGCCTTGTATTCAATCTTGTCGTCCTCGTCCAATTCGGGAATCACCGTGTGACAAAGAGCCAATGCAGAAAAGAAATGAACCAGGCTTTGGGATTGTTCGTTTTGGGCACAAATGTCGTCAAAGACTTTGGGGTCAACAAAGGTTGAGGCTGGGTTCATGTATTTGTGGTCAAACAGTGCACTCTGTTTCTCAAGCATCTCAGCTCGTGCCTTTTCAAGATCGACTTGGTTCACGATCTTGGCAGAGTCAGCCGCGACGGCTCCATCTCTTAGTTTGGCACCTACAGCAGCCTCGGTTTCGCCCAAGCCATAACATACACCGTTGACGGTACATCGTCTGAATTCCATAATATTTTGAGTCAGCGTACCAGTCTTGTCAGAAAAGATGTATTCGATTTGCCCAAGGTCGTCAGAGATGTTCCAGGTCTTGGGAGTACATGGTAAGTCGAGACGTTCATTGTAAAGATCAATGTCGGTGTGGATAAAGTATGCCTATCGATATGATTAGCTTCAATGTCTATGTGTGTAGTTTACGCTTACTGCGGCTGTCTTGACAATTTGCACCGAAATGTAGAGAGAAATAGGAATGATGTTTTGATAGATGACCAAGGTTATCCTATATTCAAATGGTGAAAACCACGATTGATTTTTATAAAAGATCAACTTACCAAAACATGATAAAGCCTTCCATTGTCCCATTTTCAGCATCTGGCACTTCAAAAAAGTTAGATGATGATGGACTATCATACAGGATACTCGCGGCAATAGAGCAAATTAAACACAAGGCTAAAAGTATTATAAAATTGAAAATGACCTAAAAGAAAAATATTTGGGTTTGTACACTTAAATGTATTATAAAAAACACACGAAAAGTAAAGACGCTTTACATAAGGATTTGTCTGCTTTTCCATCTTGCTTCGTTTGCTTGGTGTCTTGCCAGAGTTGAGCATGATTTTTGTTTCATTTCCAGTAAACAAGACAAGTCCAATGACCCAGCCTGTATTCCTCAAGACGCATCCACGCAATAAAATCGAACTGCCTGTGATCGCCTCTGTCTTTTCATGAGACACTATATCATCATCATCGTCATCTCCATCTTCTGCAATCGTTTCCAGTTCTACCGCTGTTTCTTCCGATGCTGTATGAGTAGAGAATGAACTTTGGCGTCTTTCTGGAGTCTTATCTTCTGTCATTTCATCCTCTACTTTCCATTTCAACACACCATTATAAGAGTACAGGTTGGCATGCGGTGGTTCACTTTCGATATAAAACTTGGACTGCTCACAATCTTCGGGTGTTCTGATCTCATTTGTAGCCTGCAGCGAGTGCTTAATCTTCAAGTTTGTTTCACCATCCAAATTTTGTGTTTCTACATAACAAAGCCCATCTGGTTCTGATGACGATAAGACGACCATATCGGCTGGCACTGCATCATTGTTTCGAAGAAAGACAAAGTCGCCCACCTTTACGTCTTCCCATAGCGTTCGTTTCCATCGCTTATCAACTGGCTGTCGTATGCTCGTTGACTGACGCTTCAAAGGTTGTGGTTTAGGATCAAGCATGGAACGTCTCAAGACCGAGTGAGGAACTTGACCTGGCCTGTAACGCATCTTCTTTTTATGAAACACAGCCGAAGCCTTTGAACGAATCGTCTGCCGAAGGGAAGCTTTGCTGTTCTGACCTGTTTCAAGCCTCATCAAGGCCTCCTGATCATATCCTGTCCTAAACAAGTTTTTGATCGAATTGAGCCACCTTTTCCACCGAGCCACTTTGTAGACAGGTGTATTTACATTTTTCCAAGCTGATAAGGTATATGTGATGGCCTTATTTACACTTTCGTCCGTGCGAAATCGTCTGTTGTCCTCAACTGCGTCCTTAGCACCTGTCAGGATAAGAATGGCGGCCAGGGGTAAAATGACCAAGACGGGTGAAGCTGAGGTGCTGAAGAGAGGAAACATTTGAAGAATGACAAGAAATAAGAAATAGATGTTGGCAATGCCTCTGAACTGTTCAAAGAGGTTCTTTGGTAAAAAAGTGTACCAGGTATATTTGGCTGTACGAATTCTATTTGAAATGTAAGAATGTGTCGGTTGGCCGTAATCATCTAACTCCTCGAGCGGAAGTTCCATATTGACATATATGGTTCGTTGCTCGGTTGAAGCAGTTGGGAATGCATTCTTCTTCTTCTTTTGTAGCTTCGAATAGAATTGCTTCAGCATAAAAAGTTTTTTTTATGAAAAGGAAAGGAAAGGGCAAAAGAAAGAAAGGAAAGTGGGAGAAGGAATATTTATAAATGAGGGGGGGGGGAGAAGAGAGAAAGGACAGTAAGAAGAGAAGTGATAGTCAAATTAAATTTTGGTAAGCCGAGATTAAATTGGCCTTACTATTTTACTACTATTTATGGCATATTGCATGTTACAACAAAATGGATCTCAATAAAATTTAGCACGCGCCATCGTTTAAATAGGTAACGAGGAAGTATGCCCCTCTTTTCTTTGCACAATCGCATATTTCAAAGATATTGATAATACATGAAGAAGACTAATTAAAACAAAGAAATTGTGTATGACAATACACAAAGGATCGCCTTGCAGGTAAAGTTAAGCCCCGCAAAAAGAAAGAAAAGAAAGAAAAAAGAAAAGCCAAGGCAAAAATGATTACACATGTCAAAGTCATACAGACCAAGAAAATCCAAGCCATTTTCTTACTTTATTCAGTCAATAGACTAAACATGTAGGGTTAATGTCGTGTAACCTTATAAAGAGACATACTGAGCCATGATAGACTGTTTAACCCATTCTTTTACACTTATTTACTACAAGACATTGACAACTTTTTTTAAAGGATAATAGACACCTTGTTACTATTTCAGGTCGATTCCTACGCAATCAACATCTAAAAGAAGAATTAGCATTATGAATACAAAAAGTGAAAGCCATTCTGCTTGATTTGTTAATGTATAAAGAAAGGATAAAGAGAGAGAAGATAGAAATTAAGTCGCTATAATTCATATCCATGATAACTGAAAACTAACATGGAGACACTATGGAGACGCCAAGGGTATATTTTCATTCCGTTAGTTGATTGTTTACGGGCAAACTGTGTATCCGTTTGTTACACACGGCAGCTTTATTTACACACACACACACATAAAAAGGGTCCTGTAATGCATATATACACCTGTACATTTTCAATAATAATAATAATAATAGTAATAATAAAATGAGGGTATTAATGTACAAGTATTAAAAAGAAATAGTCCAGGACGAGTATCGTTTATCGTTTCTTATTAAAAGGTTTTTCTCTAAAACAGTTCGGCTAATCTCCCAATCTTTATCGATCTCTTCGTCAACCTCTTCAATAGCTGAGCCTAACACTTGATGAACTTGATATGCTAAGCTATTCTTGACCTCTTCTTTATCAAATGATTTCATTAACGGTGTAGATGGTGGGGTTAATAATGCTGTCGTATTATGATCTAAGATGGTATGCTCGTAGGGTTGACCAACAGTCATGGGACTGTCGGTAATGATATCTTCTTCAGCAAATGACCTTCTTTTCTTGTGAAATGATTCCTTCAAGCTCGCCATAACGGGTGATGAAGTAAACAAGGATGTCATCTTTTGTTTAAACGATGTGTTGCTAGGTGGTGTCGTCGTGATCTTTAGTGAATGTCGCCGAGGTGCATCGTCAATACTCTTACGAAAGGAAAACGTAACTGAGTGGTTGCTATGTCTCATTATCATCCCTTATTTTTGTAGTAGTAGTAGTAGTAGTAGAAAGAAAAAGAAAAAGTATGATCAAATGGCGCATGATTCAGTTTATATATAGTACTAAGCCCTTCGCTTTACGTCAACAATGGTAGCGGCGTTTCAAGTTCACTCGGCATGAAAGCCTAATAAAGTGATAAAGGTAAATTTAACTCTTCAGTGTTTTATTGGTTACGGTCTTTTGTTTGCCGAATAAATCCAAATACAAGGCAAAACTATATTACCTTGTAAGTGATTATTAAACATTCATAAAGGAAAAAAGATAGGGGGATATTGCTTAGCAACAAAATAATGACCCATTGGAATAACCTGAATGTCGGGAAAATCCAGTTATAGTTTTTCCAGAAAAAAAAAATAACAATATCCAATCAGTGGACTGGATCATTAAAGATGGGTATTCTCTCCCAGACTCTGATGATTGTTCTCACCAGCAGAGCATCTTCAAAATACAAGTTTGGGATAGGTTTTATTGAACAAGCAGCACACAAACTATAGATTAATTCTTTCAAACAAATTTTCAGTCTAAACTGGAAGCACTGCATGCACTTGCTGCAGAATTAAATGTTGGTTAAATAAAGGGGGCGATGATTTACTGTAGATGCTGTGCTATTTCCATCCAAACCAAACGGGATAAAATATATATTTGAAAATCAAAAAATTTCTTTATGCTTCTGCATTTATTACTTCAACATAATAATAGCCGCTACTAATAAGCTTAATATTCTTCACATTTTAAAATTTTTCTGATTTGGGTCTGCTTTGTCGTGGTGTACAAGTTTGAACAAAGAATATTATTATACATTAACGCGTCGACCAAAAGCATGAGCAAAATACGTTGTAATAAACAATATATTTGGTCGCTTCTTTTATTTACACCAAAGAGCCTCTTTGATCAAAACATATCTGCAATATTAACAACGACGCCTTTTCTTAATGCGACGTATCAACAACTTAATGATATCGATGAACCGGAATGCCAAAAATTGAAAAAGATGCCGTGTGTCACGACTGAATCAATTCGTACACTGGAAGATAAAGACTAAAAAAACTAAAGCTACATAAATGGAATAGGATCGATTTTACAGATAATGATATTATCTTTCATTATTTTAGAAAAAAAAAAAGCCGTGCTCTCTGTAAATGTCATGCAGTGATAAAAATGTCTTGAGAATGATAATGAGCTCAAGCAGATGCTAAGGAATATGTGAAGTGCGCGTAGCTGATGCAGTGGGTGCATTGAAATTATTACGGCAGGTTAGAGAAGAGAGGGCATAAGGTTAAGCGCATAGGTGTTGGACCTTCAGGTATGTTATGGAGTGTTGTCAAGACATACTATTTCCATATATGGCCTTGCTTTTTTTTCCTATTATTTGGAAAAGAATCATAGTAAGCACTGACTTGTTTATTAATTTATGTATTAAACTTACCCCCTTACATATTCTAAGTTAACCAGGTAATAACCTCAAATGCAGGATTTCAATACTCTTGTGCGATACATTTGTAAATATTATCATAAAGGAGACAGTCCGTTAATATTTATACCAAGATAAATAGGACATTTAAAATGTTATGCGTGGGATGCACAAGAAACGCTGGTTAGTCTATCATCTCTTAAAGTTTAGATCCATCTTTAGTTCAAGTCAAGAATGTGTCTAAAAATAATAAAAAAGGGAGGACATGGTTTAGACTAACTCCTTTTTTATTTTTTATATGCAAGATGCAAGATGTGTTATTCTTCTTTTACTTTTTCAGCCTTCTTCTTCTTTTTTAATTTCTTGATTTCTTTTATCAAGGCTGATATCAAAGGAACGGATGTAGGCACAAACAATGGCATATAAATCGCATACTTGTGTTCATCCGGAAAGTAGAGCATAGACACCATCGTTGGGTCAAAAAATGCCTTTTCTGCCAACTCGATAGCTTCGATTGAATGCTTCAATGCACCCATAAAATCTTCATGCTCCAGTGATTGACGTACGGCATCAAGACAGTTCAAGGACTGCTGCACTTTACTGCTGATGTGATCTTGAACTACCATGTTGGGTATTTCATCCACAAGTTGACCAAGCGATTTCAAAGTAGATATAGTATTGGCAACATTTTCGAGAGTTCTTGTACGTATTAAATTATCTTTTTCAAGTGCTGTAATGCCTGTTCTTTTGGCCGCTTCAAATTCAACAGGAAAACTAATTGACTAATGATACAGTTAGCTTCTTCCCTATAAGCCTTTTTTTTTATAAAATACCTTTCCAAGCACGTCCAGGTCCTTAACACCAATCAAACCTCGAAGCTGTGATAAAAAAGTCTTCATGATCGGTTGAAGATCTGTTCTAGTCAACTTGTAATTGTCTACTGCTGATCTGGGTGGGTTCTTGATAACAATGCCGCCCCAGCGAGGAATCAAAAATGAGTTTGTAAGTAATGGTTGACCTAAAGCATGATTTTATTTAAAGACAAGCATAAATTATATAGGGATGTCTACCTTTGGTGTCATGTATACGTAGCGGCGCCTCCTCTTGTGAAGGGATATATAAAATAAAGTTAATATTGGGAGATGATGTTACAGTTGATGCTATCAATGAACTATGTGAGCAAACAGTCTATATTTAAAGATCTGCTCTCATTTACCCAAGTTCCATTCTGCTGAATTAACAAAATGAGGTAAATGCTGAGGCTCAAAATAATAATAGCTTGGTTTTCCAATTCTCTCCTTGTATTTGGGTTTTAGTGAAAGTGGTGCATAATTTTGGATCTAAAAATCATAAATATCAAAAGCTGGCTTACATCTCCCTTTTTCTCTTACTTGTGAGTTGATGCTAAAGTTGGACAATTCTGATATTTGTTGTAAAAAAGGATTTAGATATCCATTCAGTGCTTCACGTATTTCCCAATCCATCCTCATATTCTCTGGGTTATTGTTCAATAAACTGACCGTGATCTCATATTCTGGGGCATACTTTAATGTCCTCATGCTTGACACGTCATTCTGAGAAAAAAGATTGTTAGTAATTGCTTAACAGTCAACTGGACCAACCTTTTTTTCTTGACCATGGCAGGCTATCCTTTGTAAGTTGTCAGTGTCGCTTAAATAAATGGGAGGTATCACGCTTTCTAATGCATCCACAATTGAATCTATAAAAGCTGTAAACAACATGTTGCGCTGTGTAATATTTATATATCCACCTGCACTTGTATCCACCAAATCCAAATAACTCACTCTTTCACTACCAACATAGAGTCTTGCTTTGTCGCTTTGATTGATATAAATCAAATAATTACCAACCGCTGTCCTATTATCATATCGATCTATAACTCGTTAGTTTTTTTTTTCTTCCTAATCAACGTACGCGATATTTACCCTTCTCAGAATCGTAAATATTAATGTGAATGGGAAAGTTCTGCTTGTATCGTATTCTATCCAAGATCCTTTCTTGTATTTGTGTGGATAATTGGGTTTTCTCAAGCTGAGAGGAGATATAAATATTGAATCGTGTTGGCACCACAAAGTTGCATGCCTATATAAATGAGTAACTACACGGAAGGGACTCGTAACACACACGCTGTACCTGTTGACTATACCAAGCATCTATATCTGAAAAGGGGAGATTGGCTCTATACACTTCTGTTGTCTTCCACCAAAATGGAAGCCCTATTAAAACGACGATCCAAAAGGAAAGTACAATAAGCCTGGACTTTTTCGCTATGCATTGAATAAATAAAAGAAAGGAGATCAATAGATTGCTGTGATTATGTATTTTATAAATGTACCATTTTCGTCATTCATATTTTGAAAAAGTTAAAGGGAGAAGAAAACGAGAGGGCGACCGTAGGGCGTATTTATTAGACAAATCTCATTGGATTGTTTATGTCACACAATATGCCTATAAACATCATACACAACTAGGAACCACATTGAAGGGGGGGGTTATAATTACGGGATGTGTATAATAAAACATCCTAATATGTATTTCCTGACTGCTTTTATTAAAAAGATTGTCTGTGCAGCGTTGCATACCTGCAGTTGAATGCAGTCTCTCTTCTTCATTATGAATTGGCTTTTTGCTGCATAAACATGTTGTCATGGAAACTAAAAGGGTTTTTTATGAAACATGAGACTATATTGTACTACAGTTTGTTAATTCTTTTTATTTTCCCTATTTTTTTTTGCCTTTTCTTTTTTTTTTTTCCCTTTTTTTTTATTATTATTTAAAATGGTAAATCCAACGACTTGAATCAACCTGTGTAGTACTCATTGTTTTGTTTAGATTCCAGTCATGCCAAGGCAATCAGCGGATGAAGACAGTAGGCCAATTGGCTTAAAATTAGCTCGAAACAATTTTTTCAGCTTTCCAAAAAAAGAAAATTCAGTTTTTAAAAGAAGTTCAGTAAAGGAAGAAAATCGACAATCGACCACTTCTACAACATCACCTACCTTACCTGCTCGTTCACCCTTTCGAATAAGAGACTCTCAAACCTCTCGAAAAAGCACTCAAGGTGAATGATAATAATAAACCACTCATTAGTACTCATACTCTCTGTAGAAGTCAAAAGGGTCACACACACCGAAGAACCTTATTCTTCCCTATCTTCCTCTACTTCTTCTATTACAACACTAGATGATGATCTCAGCCAGGAACTGGAAAATATTTGGAAGATAAAATCACCAAAGCATCATCAGATAAAATCGGATGTTCAGCATCAAGATCTATTTTTACAGTTATTGGTGTCTCAGGCAATGATTGATGCTCAGAATTATGAGATACTTTCGTTTGAAAAACTAGAGTCATTAAAAGAGGTATGCAGCATGTAAAGAGTATTTAACAGAAAAAAAAACTCATATACAACGTCCAGCATCATGATAAACTAAAAGCTCAAGTACGAAATTCGGTATCAAAACTTGAATTAGATAAGAAAATACAAGAAACATCTCATTCTCTCTCTCAACTCGCATCGAACCGTCAATCAGTACTGATCTCTCGCGATGAAGCCATGGAAGCTGACCGAAAAGTGGCTGAACTGTCCAAACGACTAAAGGATCTAAAAGTAGAAGAGAGTGAAACTCAGTACAAGATACTGGAACATACCGCAGGTGTCCTTCGACTCGGCCTGCAGCAATTTGAAAAGAAGAAAGCCACTAGTTACCCAAGTAGACCGATATCAGAGATCAAATCAGATATTGAACAGATCACAAATACCCTCTTGACCATTTTGAAAAAACACAACATTCAGCAGCCGTCAAGAACAGATACCCTTGGCTTACTCCACTGCCTCGAGCAGCACATGGAACGTTATCAGTCACAGACCAAGGAGATTCAGTCGAGACTGACCTCGATGGAAGAGGAACTAGGAGAAAAAGACACATCAGAAAAAAGACAACTCCAAAATGAATATATTGAAGTGGCCAGACTAAAGGCACTCGTCGCTGGCATGGAGATCCAGTTTAGCAAGATTCAGGCACAGACGGCTGCGTTTGAACAACGAGAACAGGATCTCAAGAAAGAAATCGAGCAGTACCGTGAGCAGGTCCTCACGCTACGAAATGAAAAGGAACGTTTGGAAAGAACGGTCAAACAACAGACAATCGTTCTTGACACAGAGGCCAAGTTTGAGCAACAGCTAGAAGAACAGGAACAGGAGTATCAAGCCCAGTTAAAGGAGCAGGCTGCTTTACTGGACAAGACAACGCGTGAATGTGAAAGGATAAAGGAGGAACACGACAAGCTGACTGCTACCTGTCAAGACCTCGAATGGCTCGTCAAGAGCAAGTCGAAAGGACTGGATGATCGTGACGTCCAGATCAGCCGACTGGAGGCTGAATTGAGACAAGGCAGTATGGGCCAGATTCAGTCAGAGTTTGCTCTCAGGGAAGCGGCATGGATCGAGCAAAGTGCTGCGATGGAAGCTAACTTTGAAGGTATTCTTAAAGAATTTGATCGCCTGACGGGTACAGCGATGGAATTCGAGAATGACAAGGCCAATTATGAGAGACGTATCGAGATGCTGACTCAGGAAGTCAAGCACCTGGAAGCCAGTCTTCAAGAGGAAAAAACAAAGAATTTAGGTTTTGATAAAGTCACTGACACACCCACGACCGCTTCATTGCGTAAAGAGTTTAGAAAGATGATAAATGACATGCAATTAGAGCATCAGCGTGCACTAGAAAAGGAAGCAGAGGAGAAGAAGCAGCTAGAGAAGCAATTAAAAGATTTGAAACATGAAAGAGAAATGGCTAGATACGAGCGTATAAATAAAGGTGTGCAAACCCCTCTTTTCATCTCTTAATTTTTATTTTGTGCGCATGTAGTAAGCGACTGAGAGCAGTCTACATTATCACTCTATTCGAATTACTTGACGAAGGGTTTGATGGGCCCTGTTGCTGTTGACTTGGTTGAGATCTTTCTTCAAGAGCATCCCAAGATAATGTCCATTCTCTTTTCACTTTTTGCCAAGTTGTTGGATCAAAGAAGACATACACACCACGATCCAGACCATTTGGAGATGTCCTTCGAAAGCTTTGTACAGGTCTACCATTTTCGTCTGTTTCTTTTGTTAACCATAACCCTAATTCCTTATGATAACGCCAGTTACGTGCATATCTAAAGACCAATCAATAAATGTAGGAGATTATCTTTGTTTTTCTTGCTTACAGTTCTTGTGCTGCTGCCTCCTGGGCGATGTCTTTTGGCATACAATAAAACACATAAAACAGGATTTCATCAGAGAATGTTCTCATGCGCTGATGTGCAGGCGGTGTTGCTTGTACATGACGATAGCACGGAGGTAGGTAGTAGCCTGGTTCAACATTGAGTCCTGGTAAGCTTTGTGTATCTGACCAAGGAGATATAAATGTTGAATATATCGATCTATATAAACATATGAATATCCCTAATCAGTAACGCGCTTTTTTTTTTCTGAATTTACTCTGCTGTATTCAAATCTAAGCCAAGTGTGGTTAAGTCACTACCCAGCGCCAACATACTACGATCGGGATCAGTCATTCGAATGACTCCCAAGAGTCCTAGTAATCCATATGGATCCGCTGGTTTTCCATCACTTGATAGTTCATCTTGTTTTCTCGCCTTTTTGTAATCATCATGAGCAATTGTTTTTTCATATATAAATATCCTTTTTTTTTTTTTTACCCAAGAATCTGATAATTCATTCTTTTCTGGAAATGGCTTTCCTCCTTTTTTTCAAAAACAAATAAGAAAAAACTAATGATGCAAAACATGATGAACACTGCAGCTTACCTGGCTGTTGTTGTTGCTGCTGTTGTTGTTGTTGTTCTCTTAAATTAGCATAGTCTAACCATTGTTCTGGCTTTCCAGATTCTCTACCTATTGAGTTATCAAAAGGCGAAACGGCGCTACGTAGCGCTGGGAATTCATCCATTGAAAAAGATCTCGGCGCAAGGTTTCTGCTTGATAGTTGATCTGCTGAAGGAGCTACCCCATTAAAGTTGTTTCTATTCGAAAAGGAGCTTAACTTATTAAAGTCACTGGTCTCGAGGGGTTCTTGAAAACCATTGCCAGCTGTAGAAGCATAGCTTGCAAGTCGATTAGGTACAGCTGAAGCTCTATTCATCGTTGGTGGAGGAGTTCCAAGAACAGGAAATTCGTTCAAGTCTGTCGCTGCTGTATTAGGACGAAACATAGATGTAAGATTGCTAATATAAAAAACAAAAAGAGAAAAAAAAAAAATGTCGCCTATAAAAATTCTTAAACTTCAAAGCTTCACACAGAGAACCCAAAAGATGACGTGAACGGAGAGTCGGTTATTGAAAGTTGTTAAAGTTTTTATAAGTCCCCTTTCTCTCTTTTTTTTTGCTTCTGTCTTTTGTATACACTCACCACACACACATACACACGCACACACATATAAAACGACAACATGCCAGCTAATAATTACGGTGTATATCTATTTAGACATATCCAAACCAATCAAATCTTGGTCAGTTTGAGACAAAACATGAAGGTAAATATACATGTTCAAATAACAACATATAGCTCACCCTTGTCAATTAGAATAAAGCTTTACATCAGTTAGGAAATACCAACAGACCGGTTCGATTAAGAAAAGACTTGTGGCGTCCATTAGTTGCATTGACAGGATTCAATACACCTCAATCAGCACAAGCGGTCTCTGATGCATTACTTCATCGTTCTAAAGCAAAAAGAGATGATTTGAGATCAAGCCCGGAATATCTGTCAAGACCTAAACGTCTGAGAATTGTAGATGAAATGAACATGGTAGAGAACTCAGTTATTTCATTACGTGAAGCACTTGAGACTGTTGGAGCCAAGAATGAACAAAAATTGTTGGCACTTTGGGAACAACCTCGATTCATGGAATTAAAGGGAGATAAAGACTGGCCATCCTTTTTAGAGCATGGACAGTTAGTATTGAAGAATAATAGATTTGTAAAAGAAGAAGAAGCAGCAGCTGTAGAAGAGAAGCAGCAAGTGGCTTAATAAATACAATTTGACAGCCCCCCTTTACTTTTTCATTTTCAAATTCCTACCTTCTTTTCTTTTTTTAATTGTAAAATGACAAACAATAATAATAAAGCAAGAGAATTTATAGAAACTTATGTTAATCAATCAACCGATGAGCAAGATTACTTGCTTAAAGAACAACCACGCTATGATCCAACAAAGCCTATTCCTAATGTCAAAATAGAAGAACAAAAGAAAGAACAACTACCAGAAAAGACTGAAAGTCATTTCAATATACATGCACAGATAGTCAACCCGATATCTACTGATTCATCGGATAAACCATCAATGGAAATATATACATCAAGTAGAGAGCAAAGAAATGAAATTCATGAAACAGCGCTTACTGTCTGTGCTGATCTTCATGAAAACCTGATGACCTGCTTCCAACATGGCAGTTGGTGGGATAAAGCAAAGATGTGTGAGGAACAAAAACAAAAGTTTTGGGCATGTTATAGTGCACAAAAGCAGTTTTTAAAAGGGGTTAATTATAAGGGACCAGGAAATACAGAACAAGAAGATGCTCGTATATTAGTGGGGGCCTATAAGCTTCGAGATAAACTAGAAAATAATTCAGAAACAGCATAAAATATTTGTCACGCATTATTAATCTGTTTGTAAGTGGTGAATAATAAATAAACCTTCTTTTTTTCTATTTCTATTTCATATGACTATTGATTCTCATATGCGTGCACCTGTCTTCTTTATCTCTCATGGAGGTAAATTGTAATATTGGAGAGGATATTCAATAGATAATAAACAGTTTGCAGGTCCTAACCTGCTAGATAACAAGGAAAAGCCTGGAGATTTTTATACTTGGTTTGGTCAATATATTCAACAGGAACTGAAGCCAAAAGCTATTGTAATCATCAGTGCTCATTGGCAAGGCGAAGGCAAAAATGGCATTTTCGGTATGATCATATACATATATAGATATATGCATGCATATGTATATTCATATGTCTTTTGCAGTGGATACATCAGAGAAGCCAAAGTTAATTTATGACTTTTATAATTTCCCAAAACATTATTATGAAGAAACTTGGGACCATCAAGGGTCACCTCAATTAGCAAACCGTGTCATTGACCTCTTAAAGAAAGCTGGCCTTAGCCCCTCAGGAGAAAAATATGGCAATGATCATGGTGTATGGGTACCATTGAAGCGGGCAATGAAATCTAACCCAGATATTCCAATTGTTGAAGTATCCACGTTTGCTCATGAAGATATGCCAATGCATATCAAGATGGGCGAAGCATTAGAACCACTCAGGTAACAGAGTCATACAAAACATGATTACATATTCTTATGAGAGAACATAGAGATGAAGGTGTTGTTATCATTGGTAGTGGAAGTGCAGTTCATAACCTACGTGAACTCTGGAGTTCGATGAATAAACCAATACCAGGTTTTGTTTATAATTTTGATAAAGAACTAGATCAAGTAGCTTGTGGATTAAGTGTAAGGAAATATATATATACATGGACCAAACTAGTTTCTAACGTGTTTATTCTTTAAAAAAAAAAAAGGGAAAAGAACGTAACCAAAAAGCAAATGAACTAAATAAACATGCTGATTTCAGAAAATGTCATCCCACAGCTGAGGTACATTATATTTAGTCTATAATGCTGTATACTAAACACATTTCTTGATAGCATTTGGTTCCCTTTCATGTTGCTATAGGTGCTGCTGGTAATGATAAGGGCCGAAAGTTACTGACCGATTATATTGGTACATTGAGTTGGTCATGCTATGGATTTGGATTATCAAAAGATATCAAGCTGCCTAATTTCTCCTAAATCCTTATGTGTAATAAATGTCCTTAGTTTATGCCAGAGCCATTGTTGTCTATCGCTAGAAATGAATTATCAAACGTGTTTACAGAAAAGGGATCTGTTCCCCACTCGTTCGGTTGAGTGATATTTTGTCGAACGACGGCTGTCTTAACCTTCACATCTGCTTCAACTGTATCAATCTCATAATATCTTAACAGATCCTCTATTTCGCTTTGATTTGTCCTTGGTCTTTCATAAACAAGGTCATCCTCGGGTATAGGTGGTAAGCTATTGAACACCTAATGCAATAATAAGTCTTTCTCTATTCTTGTTACTATATACACAACATACTCTTCTTGCCAGTTTATAGTCAAATGATTTTTGTGGAGTATATTTGGGATTGATTTCATCCAGCTTACCCAAGATATTCTCTATACTCTTGTACTTTTGTATGTACTGGAGTGCACGTATAGGACCAATACCTTGAATGGTCCCTGAAAAGTCTGTTCCACACAAGATGCAGAAATCCAAAAATGAGTCTCTGGAAAGCTTGAGTTCTTCTCTGGCAAGAACGGGATCAATGTAAAGAACGGATTGTGTGCGAGAAAAGAAATAACGCAAGAGAGGTGTATCACCAAACGCGAGTGTATCAAGATCTGATCAAGAAGATATTGGTCAATGCATTTGACTTTCTCTTTTTACCTTACCTTCCGAGATAGTAGCTGTCGTTCTTTTTGCTTTCCCCAAGTGCGCACACATCGCCTCTGCTTCATGGTTATCGCATGAAAAGCAAATGTATCCCAAACACTCCAAGAATTCTTGGCATTCCTTTCTTAGTGCCTGTGTGATCCTTACAGACCTTTTCTCTATATAAAAAAAAAATCAATACCTGGGTCCTTTTAAATAACATCAATACAATACCTAAAGATTGTCTGTTTATCTGGTTATCATCACTGAGCGATTCGAGTGAGGATTTTACGTCTCGTAATCTGTTGATAAGCATTTCTGTTACCAAGTTCTTTTCTCGACTGGCCAATTCACGCGCAGTTCTTGTATATTTTTCAGTATCCTGCACTTGTATCACCGCCTCTCTCAAATCTTGAGCGACGTGACTCAACTTGTTGGCGATAATCGCCTGTTCGACCTCTGGAGACACATCATGATCACTTACTGCGTGATCCATCTCTGATAATGAATCTCCTAATTCATTCAAAATAAAAGAAGCCTGGTTGTTGGGAATTCGACGAACCATATCTTCAGTTATTTCTAACCAAGCATCTAATCGCGCTGCTTGTTCTTGTTCAAACAATAGAGTATGTTTCACCTTGGATCTTTGTCGTTCTCTCTTTTCATGCTCTAATCGTTTGGCCTCTAACCGTTTTGAACCGTCAAATACAAAGATTGGATTGATATTGTTCATATCAAAGAAACGAGAGAGAAGATAAAAGCCGTAAATGTGTTTGTATGGATGTGGTTCGTCTCCATATACAAATTTATTCAAGTGACAGCTGGCGTCTACAGCGATTGTCTGTTTGGCAAATAGACTAGGACTGACTTGACGAATTGAATTAGGGGCAAATCGTCTGAGTATTCCTGTTAATCCATTTACTCCCATTCTTTAATATATAAAAAAGAAAGAGAAACCTGTATTTTTTGCTTGACATGAAGAAAAAGCAGACAGTTAAAATATTTTGATTGTCCGATTGCTCTCTCTTTTTTTTTTTTTATTAATCTTTGGCTTCGCATGGACTGATTGTAGAGTATTTAGAATGAACATTGTGACCACTCTTTGACCAGTCGAGTGCATATCTTGATTCAGGAGCTTTATAATTCTTCAATTCGTCTATAACTTGATCAGATGATTCACAGGAAACAAAGATATGTCTATTATTGGGCGAAATGAATTGTTCTACATAAAAAAAAGGATGTTAATGTACATATAAAAGTGTAGAAATGAAACTTACGCTCTATAGTATGCTTGATCCAATCTAGGAAATGGCCAAAGAAGTTCTTGATATTTACGAGGACCATGGGTTTAGCATGAATGTTCAATTGTGACCATGTTATCATCTCCAACATTTCTTCCATTGTTCCATATCCACCTGGAAGAACAACAAATGCGTCACTCTATTGATCATCAGTTACTGCGTCCTTGTGTTCTATAGCTCATGTTACCTCATCAGCCATTCGTTGCTTACGAGTATGCATATCAGGTACAATAACAGCTTCACATATCTGTTTACTACCATGTCTATAGAGTGGTTCAGGTACTACAGCAAGAGCTTGTCCGCCATTATTAAGCACTGCTTTTGCTACGGTGCCCATGAGACCAACAGAGCCTCCGCCTATTGTTTGTGTTAACGGATATACACTTTTTTTTTAGATGATTCTATATACCATAAACAAGTCTTATATTATTTTCTGCCAACGCTTTGCCGAGTTCTAAAATAGTTCATGTATAAGCATTATATCATCTAGTTCTCTTGTCACTTACTTTCAGCTTCTTGAGCATAAATGGGATCAGTACCCATAGAAGATGCGCAAAAGACACATACACTCTTGATAGCCGCTGGCTTGTCAGAGGCTTTTGTTAGCTTGGGAAGTGTGTTATTCATAATAGAAAAAAAGAAAAGGAAGAGCTATTCGGAACTGAATCAAAGGGTTAAAAAATTAAAGCGGGAAGAAAATTGTAACTGAGGTTAAAAAGGGAAACATTCAGATTTTTGAAACTAGGGCAATGATGACTTCAGTTTGGAAAGATGGCAAAGCACAGGGGAAGCACTTTGTCATTGCTATATACTCTTTTCCTTAGATGACTAATAGTCCCTTCTTTTATGCAAAAGATAAAATGAGTCAGTGATTGATAGATAGTCTAAATTTAACATTGGATTGATAAGTGATGCTGCCTGCCTCTTCTTATTTATTACACTTGTAATAACAATGAATACGCTGTATAGATTATACTTTGACATAGCTAATCAATGTTTTACTCAAATCAACGTTCTATTGTTATTTTACATTAACATTATGCGTTAAGGTTTCTTTTGATGAGTCAGAGTTAGTTTTTTTCAATCTGTATGTGAGTCATTGATTGAAATTTTAATCATCATAGCATATCATAAATATCTAACAACTCTCTTTAAGATTCCCAAGCTATAAATTATTGAAATATCTCCTTGAGAATATGGGTCTTTCTGTTGTATATTTCGCATTGAATAGCAAACTTTATTGTTCAGATCAAAGCAATAAGATGCTATAGTTCCGCTTAAACGGAGGGGTAGAAGGAACCTATACTCAATGACTTTTCTTTTGTTCAAGAGATCTTTGATCTCAACCACGCTTAAGCCTACTAGAGGATTGAAAAACACAAGATAGCTTAGAGCCTCTGGCTCGTATCATGGTAGTGGCAAGGATAAAAGGAGAGGTTTGGTCATTTTACTCTTTATTGAAAATATACAAGCATATTCTCAGAGGGACAAAGAAAGTTAATAGCACTTGACACACGCTGTTTATTTAGTTATAGCTTTTTTTTTTTTAAAAAAAAAAAAAGAATATCCAGTACTATTTTCTCTTATTGATCTTTACTTGTCATTCTATGCCACCACCATTTCCTCAAACATGACAGCAAAGAAAGTTTAACAGGTAAATACGCATCTGGCCAAGTTGCTAATGCATTGTCATAGGCTCTCTTTGCTAAAGGAAAGTCCTGTTTTACGCCAATACCATTTTCATACATCCACCCAAGGTTCCAATAAGCTAAAGACGAACGACCATTTTCTGCAGCATTGCGATAACAGGCTGCTGCTTTTTCGGGATCTGCCTTTGTGCCAATGCCCTTGAAATAATAATCACACATCTTGACACGAGCATCTATGTTGCTTTGATGAGCGGCTCTTGACCAATATGTAAATGCTGTGCGTTCTCCTTCAATGTCTCTCGGTTTCTCTTGCTTTGTGAACAAGGATCTAAAGTCCCAGACTCTTTTATCTGTTATATTCTCGTTAGAAAAGAATTATGTATATTTGCCCTTTTCTTTCCTCTTACCAGGATCTAATAGGTAAGCAACATTAGACTGTGAAACTTCATAGCCTCTCTCTGCTGCCAAAGTATAAAACAGTAATGCACTTTCATGATCTCCTTGTTTATAGGCATTGTAGCCTTGCTCTACCGTTGGATGTAGCCAATCGCCTATTTCAGAGATCGCCTTATAGTACTATATTGTTCTTGGTTTAGAAGCAACGTACATGATACCTTTATTCTAAAACTTACATGTACTGCGACACGGCATGAACGACTTGAACTATAACCTTGATCATTTAATTGACCAAGGTACCAATACGCGAGCAGATGCTCCTTTTCTGCAGCCTTAGTGAGCAAGTCGATAGCTGTCGGCAGAGTTATATCGTCTTGAGCGTACTCAAGGGCTAAATTGACCATGGCATCTGGATGATTCTGACTAGCAGCTGCTTTAAAGTAATGCAATGCATAACGCTGATCTTTATCAATGCCAATACCGTTCTTATACATGAGCCCGATAGCATTCTGGGATGCTGGGTCATCAAACATGAGGCCAAATTTGAACCATTCATAAGCATGCTTCACACTCGCAGGGACGCCTTCACCACGCCAATGCATCAGGCCCAGGTATCCTGCAGCTTGACCCAGAATTTTGCTCTCCTCTTTCTTTCTGTTAGCTGACGTCAAAAGTTTTTTATCAGCGATTTGCTTAAAATACTTTATGGCTTCGGCATAATCCCTCGGAATATCCCGAGTGCCAAAATAATACACTTTGCCTAGCATCAACTAATTGAAACCTTTAGTAACCATCCCATTTATGTGTCTATATCTTTACCAATGCTTCTTTATCGTCTTCACTCTCAGCGAGATATTTCCAGTACTGCATCAGTTCTTTCATGTTTGTCTCTGATCGCTGAATTCGTTTTTTATCTGCTATCGGACTGGCCGTGAATCCATATATACCGCCCTGTTCATCTGGTAAGCGTACCTTGGCGAATGGCAAATGACGGCCTAAAGGTGGTCCTGAGAGATAATGGCGAATTGCTTTTTCTGCCACGTTTCTATAGTAGCGAAGGGAATCCTCACAACTTTCGTCAGTATGAATACCATACAGGTGCCTATAGCCCAGTGTCATCTCGGCTAACGTGTCTCCTCCTTCAGCTGCAAAGGTATAATAAACCGATCCCTTTGCTTCATCCTTTTGTTGCACTCCAATGCCTGTTGTGTGCATGAATCCCAACATATATTGCGCGGTTGCGTTACCCTTGCTGGCTAATTCGTTATAATATCTAAATGCTTGCTGATAGTTTCTTGGGTACGCGTATTTTGAAAACTAGTATAAAATGTAAATGAGTCATGTCTTTTTTTTTATTATTTTCTTCTTTACAAAGTTTAGCTCAGCCAAAAGAAGTAAAGCGTCATTGTTTTGAAATGTGGTTGCTGCTTCTTGCAAAAGAGTGATGGCATCATGATACTCTTTGCTCACCGTACTGTCTTGGTGACTCTCCTTGTTGAATGTTGTTGTTGTAATTTCTGTTGTCTGCTCGAATAGAGAGAACAGATACTGAAGATATCCTGTAGGTTTATTATTGTATGTTCGGGTATGACTATGTTTCTTTTCTATTTCTTGAAGTTGCTCTATAGCTAGATTGTATAGCTGCTGACCTATTTATTAAAAAGTATAAGCTCCAGGACTATTTCACATGTTGTTTAGTATACCATTATTGTCTGTGTTCTTTTCTACTGAAGTTACTACAATCTATTATTGCACCCATTAATCTATATGCAGTCAATAAACTCTTTAGCTTACTTGATTAGCCAAAGTATTCACGATAAGACAGCTGCAGTATAGTGTAAATAAATCTATGTGTAATCAAATATGAGAACGGTTTATTGTTTGTTTCTTTCTTTTTTGTTTTTTCTTACGTATAATGTGTTTTCGACCAAGTCGAACCATTAATAAATAAAAGTGTAAGAAATGCGTTTGTTGATCATGATTGGCTGATGTTTAATTTATATGTCGGACAATGAAATACTGACCATGATTACTGTTTTGTGAAATCCTCATTGACATATTAGGTGTGTGAAAATAACAAATAGATAAAAGATAACCCCCCTTTCTTATTTCACAATCGTGTTTTTTTTTCTATCTAATATGAATACCAAACTATGGCTATTGTCATTGATGGCTGGTGGTTGCCTTGGTCAACTTGGACAGGTGCCTTTAAACGCGCACGAGATCTTTGTATTACGACCTGCACTTGAAAGGGATGGATATGTACCTTCCTTTGCAGGCATTTCTACATTTGCTCATTTACCTCATGTTTCATGTTGGGAAGAAGGTTCAAATGAGGATTATGATATAGCCATTGTGGGTGCACCTTATGACATAGGAGTCACTTTTAGAACAGGCGCTCGATTTGGTCCATCAGGGATTCGAGAGGGATCAAAAAGGATCAAGGTAAAGCCAAGGGAAAATGGGAGGGCAAGAATAATTAAAAAAGTGTTTTTTATAGGGGTACAATAATGAACTGCATGTTCATCCGTTTCAGTCATGGGCTAAAGCTGTTGATTGCGGAGATATTCCGTTCGAACCATTTGACAGTGAGCATGCGATATCACAAATAGAAGCCTATACAAAGTACGTCCTTACGCGTCCATCCAATATGCGTACACCCATTCCTCGCCTGATTACTCTAGGAGGAGACCATACGATCCTGTTGCCTGTCTTGAGAGCCATGCGACAGGTTCACGGGCGTCCTATCGCGGTCATTCATTTCGACTCTCACCTAGACACATGGGCACCAGAGATCTATAATGTTAAGGCAAGGCAAAGCAAGTTTAATCATGGTAATCCTCTGTACCACGCTGCCAAGGAAGGGCTCACTACAAATGGGACATCGATGCATGTTGGCATTCGTTCGACATTATATGATAAAGATGATATAGCACGCGACCAAGCACTTGGATTTCAAATGATCAAGGCAAATGATATTTTCACGCTGGGTGTTGAAGGTATTGTCGAACGCATGAAGCAGATCCTAGGAAACGATAAAGAAATGCCAGTGTATGTCTCGATTGATATTGATGTGGTTGATCCATCGATGGCACCTGCCACAGGAACACCCGAAACAGGAGGATTCTTGAGTAGAGAGATGAAATATATCCTTCGAGGATTGAGTGGATATAATATTATTGGATTGGATATTGTAGAAGTGTCACCAGCGTATGATACGCAAGCACAATTAACTACATTCTTGGCGGCAGACTTGATATATGAAGTGATGTCAATGATGGTTCAATATGGAGAATCATAGGAGTAAAGTAATAAGATGTTACAAATTAATATGCATTTCTCCTGAATCTTGTTTTTTTATATGTAGAACCTCGAGAAATTTTTAAAGACATGTCAATTTATAAACAAACAAGTTTATTTCTATAAAAAGCAGACAGCCTTTCTTTTCTTTTCTTTCCTTCTTTAAAACACTAATGAGGTTGTTTTTTATAAATAATCCACTTTTAAATGATAATAAAAGTAGAATCTCGCTTAAATCGTTACATAAATTGATAAAGAAGAAGAACACTCTATCAAAGACTGACACTACAACTACCACAGCAACTACTACTACTGCTACTACTACTACTACTACTGCTGCTGCTGCTGCTGTTGCTACTACTACTACTGCTACTACTACTGCTACATCAACAGTCTCATTAGCCAAACCAGTCAAGTTACCAGTAAATGGCTATAAACAACAACAATGGATAGAACATCGAACGACGGATGATGACGCATGTCCAATCATTTATTCAACCCACAGTTATATAAGGAGTAAACGATCAAACCCAAATCAACTTAGGATAATAGCAGCAGCAAATAAATCCAATTGTGCAGTAGCATTTCCCAAGTGCTTACATAAAAGAAATGATCAGTTTATTTGGGGTAAGCAAAGTCAATTAAGATATCAATTATAGCAATCGTCCTTTACTTGTCATCTTCAACATGTTACCCATTGTACCTATTGAATATCTATTTTATGTTATTATTATCATTGTAAATTTATGTAATCCTCAACCTTTCGACTCTTCCACTTCCAACCAAATCGTGTATCAGAAAGTCCATGTTTAATATGGTTTTATGTAACTTTTTTGCTTTCAACAACTAACAAAAAGAGAAAGAGAGAGAGAGAGAATGAATAAAAAGTTAATGATGTATTATATTTACAGTTTCCATTATATCTTTTGTCGGTCTTTTTGATATCATTCTCAATATTTCTGTTCTACCATGTGTTATATTAGACATAAAGTATCCTTGTTTTCTTATTGAAAACCAATATAGATTCACTTGTAAATGAGGTATCAATAACCCATTGTTCACCAATTCTCTATATAAATGTATTAAAAAATATACACAGATGTGTATTAATTTACATACTTGATTCCTAAATCATTCAAACCAAATTCATTCAAATCATGCGTGGATATTGTCACTTGGTTAAAATATCGCTCATCTTGTATTATTGACAAGTACTTGGCTATTTTTATACATATTCATAAAGATGTCTATTTATAATAATCATCTATGCATACCGATCACATCCTTCTCTTCACTTTTTATTTCCTCAATCATCTTGCAGTAATCTTGTACTTTCATCATCACATATTCATCTTCTACTGAACCAATAATATGAAATTTTCTCCATTTTCCTGATAGAATAGCTTCTTGCTACACACAATATTTATTATAAAATATTGATATCTCTCTCGTATTCATACCAATTCATTATCAATCATGGTCGGATTAGGTAATATGCTGTAAATTTGATGTACAAAACAAATAGGTATCCCCGTATTATTCAATCGGATCAAATAGTTGGCTGCATTTATACTGTCAGATTCGATTTGTGTAGCGACAATGTCATTGTCAAAGTCGTCATCATCATCTTTATTATTATGACTGTTTATCAATTCATTCTTGATCTTGTTTACTTTACGTCTTTCGACTCCATAAACATCAGGCTTATGAATGGTTTGTTGTGTTCTATATAGTTTTTGCTCAAGATCAATTCGCTTTCTATTCATTTTTATAAAGAAGAAAAAGAGAGATATTTTTTATGCGTAGTCGATATTGAATGTTTAAAACTGCGATGTGCTTAGAGAAATAGATCTCTCTTTTTCTTTATTCTGAATAAAGATATACACAGTCTCGTCGTACTTTCACTTTGTATGATACTATTACAAAACTAAATACAACAACGATCAAAAACGATCAGGAAATACATACAACTCCCAGGAATTCTATTAACCATCTTATTCTAAAGATTAACCCTTGTATTGCAAACATACCATCTCTGGAAAGACTTGATCAAAACTGTTAAATGCTAAAAAGCATGCAAAATGTGCTCCAGGGAAAATAAAGAACTACTTGGAAAAAAAAAAAAAACTTAGCAAAAAGGAATGTAGCATTATGGGCTGACGTTGTTAATGCGAACTTTGACCGTGAAGAATCTTCTTGGTAACCCTGCACTTGCTGATACTTGTATGGGTCAAAATCCCTTTGCAAAAATCACTGCTAGCGATGATGCACACGTTCAAGAAGACTATCGAACTTGTTCTTCATATATAAACAGGATTATTCGAAAAGACCAAACAGCTGAAGCAAAGTATATTATCAAGCAGAAACTAGATCAGTTACGCCAACTAAGATCCAAGTTCGATCGATTGTCCACCTACCTGTGTCACCGATTTTCATCCAAATTTACTAATGATGTTCAAACAAGACCTTGGACAATATGGACAATTGCAGATCGCTCTCATAATCAAGACAGAGATTCCAGTGCTGTGGCCACGTCAAAGCTTTTCAAGCACATCGCAACTCAAGTGTGGGACAATGGAGCTGTAGCAAATTTGAACTTGAGTATTGTCACATCTTTGAAGTGTCAATGTAAACAAGGTGGAAGGGTTGAGGAAATATTTGATCGTATTGAAGGCTTATATGAAGACAATACTTCAACAATTACAGTAATAGGAAACAAAGAACTGAACAAATTATTAAAGAATTTGGCTTCTCTGCTGTCCTCTGTAATCGCAAACGGAAACGAGCAAATCAGTAGAAATATTCGACATGTATTTAACGAGGCTTGAAATTAATAAGTTTTACACTCATCCCGTCATGTTTCTTTATTGTTTGTCAACGATACCATTTGTAAATTTAATCTCTTATTCGATTAAAATAAAATCCATAGTCAAACCATCCATGCTGAATATTCTATCTATTTTTTTCTAGTCAATTAATAACTAATACATTTACTGATTTTTGTATGTTTGGTTTGGTTAAAATTATGAGAGATCTAAAAACTACTTTATTATTATTATTATTCAAAGCTTTAAACGCAATTATGGTAGAAATCTAATGATAATAATAGCTATTATTGCCCCTCTTTGTGGTCTTTCAAAAGCAGATGAGTAAGTGTCAAAACTTTTTGACAAAAATTAATTCTCTTTTTTTCTCTTTTTTGGAATAAAGATAAATGATGACGGTTGGTTTTCTGCTTCAAGCGTCGCCATGTTGCTAATAACTTTTGGTGCAGTCAGCAAGTGGTGTTCTTCCCCTTCACAGTCAACGTAAACCACAGGTTCTAAGTCCCCTAATTCAGCTATTAGCAGCTTTTTCTCTTGCTCTTTTTCAGGTTGCTGTAGTGCATTGAAAGCAGATAGAACTGATGTCTTATAGTCATATCTTTTAGTATTGTTTTCATCCTCCGTTTAATCTTTCGGTTGTGATGGCGTTGTCTTGACATCTAAAATTACATTAACAGCATCATCCTCGACTAAGCTATCATCATCTGAATTACTGTCATCTTTTTCACTGTTGTCGTGCATTTTTTTTTATGTGTCTTTTCAATGAATCGGGAGTAGGATAGTGCTTCTCATCACAATATGGACAAGCAAAAACTCCTTTATCATTCTTAATCACCGTTTTTGAGACTATTAAATAAAATATTCATTAATATTCAAAAACAAGCAAACGTGAAGCTTTCACTTTCCATTATTCAACTCAATAGTGGTTTCTTTGGAATGAAAACGGTAGATATGACGATTTAAGGCTTGTTTCGATGAAAACGATTTTTCACAAGACAAATGGAAGAGCCCATGGAATTAAAGATCAAAGGAAAAAAAGCGTTAATCGGTGAAATAGACTGTGGAATTGTTGTATTTTTGGTATTTGTATATAAGAACAGTTGGAGTCAATAGCTAACAATTACTATTCTTTATTCAAAGTTGAGAGAAGAACTAATAAATGAGGGTACGACCCGAATATATATGAGAGGTGACGACTGTAAATGTCTGACGTCGTCTATTAGCTGAGAATGAATAAATGGAGAATTAAGAGATGTGTGATCTATGTAAACACGACAGGAATTGGTGAAATAGGCTGTGGTATTGGTGGGATCGGTGAAATCGGTGAAATTGGTCCTGTATCAACTGAAATTAAAATGATTAGAAACAAAAACTCTATTTTAGAGCTTTCTTCTCTCTGTACAATGCGGCTGGTAAATCTTGTCCGCTTTTAAAAAATATTGTGCTCCCACTCTCAATTTAATAAATTTTTGAAAACTCTGCCCAATTTTTTGAATTATAATGAACCACCACTTGAGAAGCAACATGCTCATTATAATTAAGAAGCCAACCTTCAACCCTAAGATAAGAAACTCTGAAAATAATTTGCAAGCAAGATACGAGTGGTTCATGAAGTGGAAAGACTCAGATCTGGATTATACTAAGAACTGCGTTTTTATTGATGAGGTTGGATTTAACATTATTGATTGTATTATCTCTGTTAAATTTCTTAATATAGCCTATGATTACCCTCTTCAAAAATTTGTGCAAGTTACGCGTCAAATGAACCGCTACGTCTATAATGTAAGGCCAAAAATTTGTTAGATTTTTTTTTTTAAAAAAAAATAGACATTGACGATAATTACTAGCACACATTTTTGAAGCGTAAGAACTGGCTATCGATCCATGTAAAGGTGTGATACTTGATATTTCGTACAAATGTTTTAGAATAAGCATGATTTTAGCAATCATCTTGACTTTACTCTATTATTCATGCTACCTCCAGTATCTGGTCTTCGCCTTACTGCATCGAAAGAGGGAAAGTGTCTATTTATAAATGGATGATAGAGCTGCAGAGGATATACAAAGTTAAAGCCCTCATTCATGCTTCATAGACGTATACTATATACCACGTATCGTGTTTCTTCTGTGGGTGTAGAGGAAGCTCTCCTGTAAGTACACTGTAGAATTTCTCTTGTTACTATCATGACAATCTACCTTGGCTGTAAACCACACAGCTTTTATCGAAGCGATAAACCAAATACATATGCTTACAGACACGCCTATTTCGTTGAAAGTCTATACAATTGTATGCAGTTATCATTCCTTGTTCAGTTGATATATCGTATACAACTTCCGTCGTGAAAGACTTGACAATATAGCAAACTTCTTCATCGATATACACTTTCTGCACCATATCTTCTAACGACAGCTCATTGATATCTTCTGCTGCAATCATTCTCTTTCTTGTCTCTCTAGTCTCTGAGCTCCTACGTCCGATATTAGCGACCATCCTTGCGGTATTGTGCATAAAATCTGTATGAACATCATCAAGCAAGATAAAAATTAAGCGATCCAGTCTTCTATTCCTTTTTCTTTGTAAGTAGTTTGTCTTCAATTGGCTGTGACAACTCTCAATATAGTTGTTCGTTTCCATATTGGTTAAATTCTGTATTTCGTAGGCCCCTGCCCACTTAAAGAAGCGTTCATGCTCTAAGCAATAGCTTTTAACATAAAACATAAACGCTGAGTATATACTGAATTTTTGAATGGAGTGGTCAATCTTTCTAGTATATAGCTCTGCTACTTTCCTACATTGTCGCCTTTACTTAGGTAATGACTAGCTGATATCTGATATTCTTGCTTCTTTACTGCAAAGCCAATATAGTCGCTTGTTCCATGTGGGATGGCAATCATACAAGGTTTTCCAAAGATATCCAGCTCGTGGTCTTGCTCTAGCTCCATTCAACTCTTGGTGTATAATTTTCCACAATCACTTTTTTGTTAATAAACTATCTGAAGGTCCCTTTGCATATAAACCTCTTTATATAATATAAGAACATCATTAGGATACCAATCCTGTCAATATATCTCTAATTCATGCTTGTTCTGCTTTAAATATACATCACTGCAAACTTGATAAGAATATTTATAAAAGTCAATCGTTTTTCTGACTTACAACAATTATGTTGTCAAAAAAGTTGTCCAAATGCCAGCCAAGGTATGTTTATACTGTTGCTTTAATAGTAAGTTATTCATCATTCTTAATTATAAATCTATTAAAGGAAGTCAACCATGTACCAGGTTGGAGTACGGATGGAAAACCGATGGGCACATGGTAATTGTCCTGTTCATAAAGAAAGCCATAGGTAATGAAAATACCTTTTTATACACTTCAAATATTGATCAATGATTCAAACAGAGCAAATTTCGCAAGATGATAGTGAAATGAACTTTATGAAAAGAAGAGTTAATTTGAAAAATTGGAGTAAAGGATTGTATCCTTTGAAGAAAGAACCCACGGGCATCACACTAAACGATAGAATAATCGGCCTGGATCCAGGTATGAACATTATTTTGAAAATATCAAGTAATACTTACAATATACATAGGCCATAGAAACATATTTGTTGTGACGGATTGCTCAGCTTCTGAAATTATAGACAAGAAGACAGTTAAAGAAAATACAACAAAGTTTAGCAATGCGGAGTATAAGTAAGTATACGCTAGTTTATATAATCTTCTGTTTAGTGTCAAAAAAAAAACGTTTTACTGACAATCCGTTGGAATGCGCTCAGGCTTTGAGTGGGCAAGAAAGATTGAGTTGAAAAACAGAGAGGCAGCAGGTATACAAGAGGTATACAGTGAGATTCCTGCAGTGGACTCTGTAAATAGTAATGAACTGCTGAAGCACTTGAGGGTGATCGGTAGAAACCGAAGAAAGTAAGTAGTTAAGTGACCTTGTTTTTCATACTTATCATTTTGTAACTTGTAGGATTTTTGATTTTATGAAAGATTATCGCCATCGTGAGACGAAGGCATACCTTGTCCAGAACAGACAAATCACCGACAGCTATATGTATGATCTCATATTGGGCCAAACTGCCGATGGTGCTCCTTATACCCTTGCCCACAGAACAAGTTCAAAGAAACGAAGAAAAGCAAAGAATACATACAAAAAGGTAAGCGGAATAGTTGCAAAAGAAGAAAAGCGAACAGTAATCGCTTATGGCGATGCAAGCTTGACTGGAACCAAAGCAGGGTATACTCCCATCCCTGTGAAGGTACAGTAGTATAGCAACTTTATCACCTTATTGAATAGGCTAATGTTCATTTTATATACAGAAAAGTTCAAAGGGCATTGGTAATTCCTGTTGATGAGTTCAGGACAAGTGTGACCTGTTCCAAATGCTGCCGATGTCTCGAGAACAAACACGAAAGGCAAAAGCTTGTTTGTAACCATAAGTAAGCAGATCATTATATTTGTAACATTAAATGATTTTAACTTTTTTATGTTCAAAAAGGAAAAAGAACACTCGACTGAAAGAGGAGAAAAATGCTACTTTACGATGTTTGGACGATAACAAGAGGATCGTTTGTCGACCATCGGAATGCTCACAAAGAGAACCCAGAAGTAAGTAAAATTACACATGAAGTCATATACTAGGGCTATCATTGAACTTTATCTGAAGGCTATCCTCCGGTCATTTATCAGTTGAAGCATTGCCAATTGTGTCCAGCTGCAAATGATCGTGTTATCGTAAGTGCAATGCAAACGATAAGAGTATTAGTTTTAATGAGTAATAGCAGGTATGAAAAAGGAATATAAATGCTGCTTTGAATATACGCTCCATCCTGGTGTCTTATGTAGAGTCAAACTACAGTATTTTATCAAGACATCCCTCTTTAAAAAGAGAATCAACCTCTGATGGTGATCAAGCCACTTCACAGCCACTTTGATTGGCCCTTTGGACCCTTACGTCACCATTTCGGTGGTGACTTAGGTGTGTCCTTTAACCGGTGCAGATTTTTTTTTCATTCTATTTTTTTTTTTCATATTCTCCTAAATATACACCCATTCATGATATCCAGTATTGCTCAAAAGAGACCATTTGCTAGTATTGTTACTGAAGATGAAGAGACCGCAACTAATCAACACCCTTCTGAGAATGAAAGAGAGAAAAAGAGCTTGTAATAAGAAAGGGTATTTATACGTGTTTCTTTATTAATTATCCGTTTAGTGAACGCATGTCACTTCAAGACAGATGTTTATGTTCAGAAACACTCAACAAATTATGGAAACACCCCTGCTCATTTCCCTTTCAGCAACCTGTAGATCCTGTACTTTACAATATACCTGATTATTTTGATATCATTAAACATCCAATGGATTTAAGTACGATTGAAAAGAAAATGGATGAATACAAGTCAAAGGAAGAATTTATTGCTGATGTTGAACTCATGTTTTATAATTGCTTCTTGTACAATAATCCAACTGATCCAGTTTGTGATCAAGCAAGAGAGCTTGAAAAACTATTTAAAAAGCAATTACCAAAACTAAGAGCTTCACCTGTAAGAGAAAGAAAATGAGACAAAGCTTTATTTATCATGTCGTTATTTTTATAGGCAGTAGATAAAAAAGAGAAAGTAACAGCTGCAGCCATGTCAGACGAGGAATACAAACACTGTGAATCAGTTGTCAAAGAATTCAAAAAGCCAAAATATGCTCACCTCACCTGGCCATTTGAAAGGCCTGTGGACGCAGATGCCTGGGGAGCTACGGATTATTATGATATCATCAAACGTCCGATGGATCTGTCAACAATTGAAAGAAAGTTTAATGAACTTGTATATAATAGCGAAGATGAACTCTATGATGACTTTAAGCTCATGTTTGAAAACTGTTACTTATACAATCCACCACAGCATGAAGTTCATTTATTAGGCAAGAAATTTGAATCAGCATTTGATAAATTCTGGAGTAAAATTCATGGAAAATCAAAAGAAAGACATGTCAAGAAACAACGTGTGGATCAACACCAAGGTTTGTCTTTATCAAAACAAGCTTAAAAGTACTCATTGTTTTATTAAAGAGCTTATGATTACGCCACCTACTACACAAGATGATTTGCATTTAAAACCTGACAACAATCACACTATACCTACAGTGACCAAACCTGTAACACAATCAACCAATGCCAGTAAAACAACAACGGTACAGACAGGAACACAAGCACCACCTCAACCTTCATCTCAAGCAGCAGCTGCATCAAACGGTAAATGCAAGATGTGTATGCGCAATCTTGTATATACTTACCATATATAGATGGAAGAAATGTCTTGAGGATAAAATTAAATGTAAAGAAACCAGAAGAGGCAAAGGTAGGCTCTATTCTATATAAGCCCAGTTACAGTCTTTATATTTCTGTTCATTAGCCTACATCAACACCATCAACTTCAGCGCCACATAAATCTATTGTAAAAATACCTGGATTAGCTTTATCTAAAGAACCACCCACAGCAGCACCCAAACTAGCACTAGATCAGCAACCTCCTTCACCGCTGGAGAAAAAAGAACAAAGGCCGGCTCTAGTGTTACAAAATCACGACAAGTGGGTAGCACAGGCAAAGCAACATGCTCTTCAGCAGCAGCAGCAATCCTATAAATCTACAAATAATAATAACAAACCTGTAAACATAAAAAGCAATACTGTGCCAAGCGAACGAAGGACTTCTCTCTCAAGGCCTCCTGAACAACCAAAGCCATCAATGTTTGACATTGGCGAATTATACAATAAAATCAATGACGAAAAGCGATTAAGGCAGCAACAGGTAATAAAGTAAGCAATAAAAAAAAGCAAGTATACTGAATCTTGTAAAGTTACGAGAAGAGCAAGAAAGACGAGAAAGAGAGGAGAGAGCACGAAGGGAAAGAGATCGATTAAGGCATGAAGAACAATTAGCAAAGAAGAGAGAATTCTTAAAGCAGATGGCAAAAAGAAAAGAAAGAGAGAAAGAACAGCGCTTGGCTGCTTTGGTAAAGCATATAACTATCTTTTACAACACTCACTTATCCATTTATATGTAGAACGAACGTGTTGTAGATATAAGTGCACAGAAAATGATTTCACATAAATTTGAATCAAATATATTAAGTAAAGACCTAGACTGGAGAGAACTCATCAGTTGGCAAAGAGACACTGTGGATTATCGACATATACCTGTACCCGCCTTCATCCGTCGATCCCATCTCAACTTGCAAGAACTTCGATCAAAGCTTTTAAGTAAAAGCGTCCGTTTAAAGAATGCGAGACAGCAAGCAGAACATGGTCAACACTTTGAATATGCGTCAAATAATGGTGGTCATCACAGTTCAGGCCAAGACTCTGATATGGATGTAGAATAAAGTAGTAACAATATAATAATCATAATCATAATAATCATAAATGTATATTTGGAAAATAAATTAGCTGTCAATACAAAGAACCTTACAGGGTTTATATTTGGATTGTTAAAATCTTGTAAAAAAAAAATAAAGAGAATTGACATAACAACAGCATGCCCTTTAAAAGTTTCTGTTCTGTGTGAAATAAATACTATATTGATCACGTTAGATGAATCACACGGGAGTATTGGTATATAGCAGAATGGTTATTGTCGCTACTAAGACATGAAAAAAAAAAGACAATCAAATGTAAACACTAATAGGGTCTAACAGAATGAAAACTATCACAACTTACAGCGTCTGGTTATGGAACAAAGGGCTTCGGTCATGATAAATACGTAGCAAATTCGTTATATGTATGTCAATAGCTTACCACTACATAAAAAAGCATCAATAAATGTATCAATGTATCATACTACACATAACAAACTTACAGATGAAGTTCCTGTCATAGGAATCACCAATAACAGCAACAGTATATACGCTGCTGATGTAAACTTTTAGATGTCTTTTTTTTTCATTCTTTCCTCTTTCGACGCTGTTTCAGGATTTACATATTTACCTGAACTCATATTCAAAATAGAATTGATTTATCAACACAGTTACACCATCAGTCATAACCTTCTCAGGTCTTACAGATGCGCTTGATGCAGAAAAAGGGGGAAGATCATTTTAGTTTGATAGGCTGTCAATCAGAACATCAATTTATTAAGACGCATCGTTCTACAATACATTGAACAGTACCTGGGATCCTAAAATGTAACCACCTTCCCCTTCTTTTGCAGCATATCCGGCCGTGACGTACATACGATCTATTCTAGGTAAGCCACTTTCCTAAAGTTATTTTTAGTGGTAAATTTCGATTCACGGAAGGGGGTCCATCCGCACTCAGCGAAAGAAATGTACGACTAAGAGAAAACATGTGTGTTATACAAGGTTTTTTTTATATAGTCTACAGGGGAGGCTAGCATCTACGTTTGACAACTGGAAATTCGCTAGAGAAAGGAGAGCATTTAGCAATTTATAATGTTTTAATATTTCTATTCTGGATATATTCTCTCCTTGTCTGTGTGTATTTATAGATCAAAAGGAAGAGGCACCTCTTGTTATGACAACACTTCAGCTGGCACATATACAAAAGGATAAAGTTATCATCGCTATGACTAAAGTCTTTTGAATAATGAATATAATGTCTTTAGGGAGGAAAACATAAGCGAAAAAGAAAAAGAACAAAAAACGCGGTTTTAATGTTACATAATGATTTGATTTAGTTACATCAAGAACATCTGTATATGCACTGTCTATCCATCCGAAGTGAGATCTGATTCCTAAAAGATGGATCTACACCTTTTCTATTGGTACCAATGATGATCATAACTCATTCACATATCATAATTTATTTTTGTGTTTTCAATAATACCACACATATGTAAAGAAGAATATACATAAACTGTTTCAATAGCTTAGTTAAACATGAGCGTACTGCCATAAAACATTGGATATTGTGTAGCCGCTGCTGACCCAGTAAATAAGAGTGGATAACTGGGTTTATAAATCTCGTGCAAGTTCGGTTGCTGTATGTACTGTTGTGGTTGATATGATTGTGATGGATACTGCTGTGATGGATATTGTTGTGATTGATTATGTGAATGAGTATAATAATAGTTATTATAGTAACATTCATAATCATATAATGATGATGATGATGATGATGTGGTGGTATAGACACTGCTATTACTACTTGTGCATTGCGCAGTATCCGAGGTTGCTTCAGGATAAGGCATGCCTACAGATAATTGGCTCGATCGGCGTCTACCGCTTCTCTTGGTCATAGGCGCCTCAAGATTATCTATGAAGGCTTGCTCCTTTCCTGGTTGAATAGTCCAAAAACATCCTTTTCGAGATTGGCCAGGGTCAGAGGTTTCTCGCTGAACTTTAACAAATGCTTTATGTAAGGATAAGTTGTGTCTAACCGAATTCTAGATATTTCTTTAACCACTTCTGTGGAAACTTGGTAGTGTGATGATGAATACTTACTTGCCAGCCTAGGTTGCTATTGGTATAATACGGATAATGCTCTGTTATCCATTGGTAGATCTCGTTTAGTGTCAGCTTTCGTTCCTTGCTGCTCAGGATAGCATGGGCAATGATTGTCGCGTATGAGTAAGGCGGTTTTTCTTTCTTGTTGATTGGGTTCCAGGAAGGCACGATATGAATAGGTCCTGGTGGATAATAGCTTTGGCTACTTATATCCACGTTAGCTTGCTCTATAATACATGGACTTCTTTTTTTGGCATTTCTTGATCGAATGGCTATTGTTGATGATGTTCTTGAATTCATTTATGTACGATATATATTTTAGGAAGAGAGTATGTATATATGTATAATGTATGTATATTTTACAGAACAGCGGAGGAAAAAAGAAAAGAAAGAAGAGAAGAGCAAAGATGTATTTATGTACTATATATACGTATGTGTGTGAGTAAAAGAGAGAGAGAGAGGTAATTTATAGATAGTCATTATCTTCACCATCGGAACTAGTGAAAGTTACACTACAGCAGCAATCTGTCAGTTCAATAAGAAGAAAACAAAAAGGAAAAGAAGAAGGATTATATACATTTATTGATGCTATTGTTAGTATTGTTGTTATTGTTGTTATTGTTGTTGTTATTTTATGTATTGTCTTTAACTTTCTACCCACTTTGCTCTTTGACGATTACCCTTTCTCGGTATATGAATAACAAATAACTAAATTAAGGAGGTGCGGAATGGGGTACATATGGAATCCATGGCTCCGAGCGTGACAAATTTTGAGGTGATACATGCCAATCGTGTACTTGGTTACACATTCAACAGTATAGTAACTGGGTACGGTGTTCTTTATTAGGATAAATGAAAAAAGAATGAGAGGACTTGTAGCAACAAGGAAATAAGCCGAAAGTGTATTTTAAAGTTGATCACAACACCCGAACAAAAAAGTCCGATCTGCAATTTGTAAAACAGGAGAAAAAGGTAAAGCTTATCATACGACCACTTCTTGTTCACTTGTCGTCTTGCTTTATCATTTTCAAATGGAAACCATGTAACAGATTGGCTTTTGGATCTAACTCTTTCTTTTCCTTGCTTTTTCTGTGAAGGTGAGCAGTCCCTCGTATTCAAGACATGAAAAATAAAGTTAACTACTTAAAGCGTTGTTGGAAAAAGTGAACCCAAAATTCGCCGGTACCAGCTCTTTGGGCACACTTTATGCAAGAAATGATTCACTGTACCACTGTTTTAGAGCCATCATATGACTCATCAATAGGTATTCTAGGCAACGTAATTACCCCCATTTTGAACTACGTTGTTAGGGTTGTGCCTGTAACTCCCTCCTCCTTTTCTACTTTATGAAAAATTGGCAAAACTACAAATGCTATCATGGTATTAACAAAACATTATGCAACCATAGTGTTCACTGGCATAAAAAAACTTGACGTTCTCTATCCTTTTCCTTTGTTTTTTATTTTCATTTTCATTGTCTAAATCATTAAGCTTGCTTAGGTGAATTGATGTTCAAGAGCAAAGTATCAGCGTCAAGCATGACCTTATTTCCAGATCTAGAGATGATACTAGCAATTTCACGAGCTGCTTCAATACGCTTCAATTCGAGGAATCCAGGCTTATTCTTGATCGCCTCACCAATCAATTCAGCTGACTTGGCCTCACCTTGTGCACGAACAATGACGGATTGCTTTTCTTGTCTTGCTTTATCTACAATAAAGGCTGCACGTTGAGCTTCCTGTTGAGCAATCTGCTTGGCTTCGACGGCGCTTTCGAATACAGGTGAGAATCCAACGTGAGTAATAGAGACATCATCCAAAATAATGTTGAATCGAAGTGCACGACGAACGAGGTTTTCACGAACCAATCTTGATACACGTTCACGTTGAGTGATCAATTGTGAGGCAGTGAACTGTGCTACAACTGACTTGAGCACTTCATTGACAATGGAAGGTAAAATACGTTCGTCGTAATCTTGGCCTAATGTACGGTAAACGGTGGCAAGTTGATCAACACGAGGCTTTGAAAGTACACGACAGGTAATGTTGACCATTTGTAAATCTATTCACCAACTTAGTATGACATGTGATTATATATGCAGTCAATGTAATACCTTTAGTGCCTGTCAAAGAAGCAACATTACGAGGCTTTGCACGAACATCGTAAATGATGGGTGTTTCGAACCAAGGAATCATAAAGTGAGTTCCTTCGTTGTAAATAGTATCTTGAACACCAAAGAGACGAGTGTATTTGATAGCTCGGTGACCACCGTCAACTAAGAGATCATTAGTCTTGTAGTTTCAACAAGGGTATTATTTTTGTACCGTTGAAAAGAGAAGCATTCACACCATAACCTAAAGCTCCCAAAACGACCAAGGCACCAGCGGCAGAGCCAATGCCCTTACCAGAACCACCAGGGAACATGCCTCCTAATCTCTGTGCTGCTTGTTTTGCTTGCTGTGCCATTTTTATTGACAAGAAAAAAAAAAAAGAAATTTTACCTGTCCATCCCCCCGCTCCTCTATTTTTCTGCGACAAGTTTACCCAATCGATTTTATTTCTGCTGGGAAAATTAAAAAACTACGCTTTTTATAAAAAAAAATGCTTTATTTTTACAAGTGAGCACATTTTTTCATAGCTTGACGAACACCCAAATCAAGCATAATCTCTTCTGAGCCACCAGGTATAGCATATGCACGTACTTCACGGTACAACCGCTCTACTTTTTCAGCTTGACCACCTCGAGTATATGCGAGACCACCAAAGATCTGAGAAGCTTCTCTTGCACAATATTCAAATGTCTGTGTACTTTGAGCTTTAAGAAGTGCGATAGGTCCACCCAGCAATGAAGGCTGGCTGGATTCAGGTAATGTCTTGACTTGATAAAGAATTGACTCGAGCCATGCATGCGTTGCTTCACATTGACGGATCATATGTCCGAGCTTGTTACGGATTACAGCATGATCAATAAGCCGTTGCCCGAATGTCTTGCGTTTTAAAGCATACTATAAATCAAAGTGTAAAAAACAGCACGTTGCCTATATTTTCAAATAGTACCTTGAATGCTTCTTCAATACACACACGGGACAGACGGCTAGCTTGCATGACAATACCAAGTCGCTCGTGATTGAAGTTGTGCATGATGTATTTGAATCCTTGGTTTAGCTGTCCGATAAGATTTGCTTTGGGTAATTTGACCTATAATAAAGAAAGTTACATGTGTGTTATTAAAAGGTAAAGGATCTTACATCTTCAAAAGTAATGTAGGAAGTGCCTGACCCCCACATACCCTGACAATCCATCTTTCTTGCACTGACTCCAGGCATGTTTCTTTCAATCAGCAATAATGAAATACCTCCCATACCTGGCCCACCCGTTCGACAGGCTACCGTATAATAGTCAGCAAACAAGCCTTGTGTGATCCATTTCTTCTCTCCGTTGACCAGAAAGTAATCTCCCATATCTTTAGCTGTGGTTGTCAGATTGGCTACATCAGATCCTGCCGAGGGTTCTGTGATACACAAAGAGATCACTTTATCTCCAGATAAGCATTCAGGCACAACGCGGTTTCTGATTTCATCGCTAGCAAAGTTAATGATGGGAGGAAGTGCAATAGCGAGACCGCCTTCCAGGTACCAGATGAGGCCACCAGAACCAGCACGAGCTAGTTCGTCAACACAAATAAACTCGTGAAATATGTCAAATTCTGAAGCAGGTATGCCTGCAGGAAAGCCATAGGGCAGTAATTCGGGGTATTTATTTGCACCATTTGATAGAGCAGCAAGAAAACCTATCTCTGCAGCTCGCTTCAAGACAGAACGAGGAAATTCTTTTGCCTCGCTCCATTCATGACAATGAGGAGTCAGTTCCTTATCAACCCATTCTCGCATGACTTTCCTTAGGCGGATATGAGATTCCTGATAGTATGGACTGGCAAGTTGTGGGTAAAAAATAAACACATTGACAAACTATTAGTGTTACCTATTCCAATCCTGATACCAAGTGGGGTCGCCATAAGGAACATTTTCTCCAAATTGCTGGTTTATGGTAGCTTGATCTTTGGATTCTGGTTGCTGTGACAGTGATTGATGAACATCTGTACCAAGGACACCAATCTGCATAGGCTGACCAATACGTTGCATAATAGATTCATTATGGAATGTCTTGAACTCTTTACTAGCATCCTTTCCTGCCTTTTTCAACAGCACCTTCTTTCCTCCCGGATGTTCATTCACAAATTTTGTTAGATCAAAGACTTTGCCGTCAATGATAACCCACAAGTCATTCGCTTTATTATGTTTCGCCACTTCCTCTTTTGTATATGTCTTCATTTAATACAAAGAGAAAAAAAAGAAAAGAAAAAAAAAAAGACAAGGCGCGTAAAATGGACGACAGAATTTACATTATCTAATCTTTTTAATTGTGGGGAAAAGTAAGGGAAAAAGAAAATCCTGTTTCTATTTCCCGAAAGCAATCCTCTTTATCTCATCTACTTTATTACGATGAAGCATAAACGTAGGCGTGATCCATCGTCCACAGGAACATTGATCTCCAGACCAGTTATAGTTGCCAATTTTACATCGACATTTTGGACAGTCAATACGACCCTGTACGTCTTCAACAAAGCCTTCCATCCACTGCATAGGCTCAATAAAGTAAGAGGAGCAGGTATTGTTCTTGGCAGCCAGTGCGGCAAGAAGAGGGTTCAGTGCCTTATTTGCTTCTAGTGGTTCAGTATCTGTTGTTGTGGCTGTTGCAGTTGTTGTTGCGGAAATGTCTGCATTACGTTTATGGTATGAGAATGACATTTGACCCTTTCCGGGTTCATGATCAATAACATGTTCGGCTCCAACAAGCAATCGTCTACATTTGCGACACCTTAGACCTTTGAAGGGCTTTTTACTATCCTCAACATTGCTTAAACCTGAATATTCTGGATCGAGTGCAAATTGTACTTGTTCTTGATTTGACATTATTGAAACAAGAAAAAAAAAAAAACTTCTGAACTGTAAATAACAGCACTCCGCGCGTACGCCCACGTCAAACTCTTAAATTCAAAAAAAAAAGGCAAGGTTTTAATACAATCTATTTACTAGATGTAAGTGTCTAGAGTCCGGAAGGAGAACAGTGTTCAATACGGCGAAGAAATGCTTGGGGTCTGCCACATCCACGAAGGATGCCATTGGCGATCTTGAAAATATTTTTCGAAGCGTTTATATCCCGTTGCCAAAGCAATCCACATTCTGTGCAGGATTGGATGCCATGGGGGTTTATAAAAGCAGATGTAAACGCCATCTTGTCACAAGAGTTGCAGACCTAAAAGTAGTTAAGTAGGATATCCATGGTTAGAGAATAACGCTTTACCCTTGACGTTCTAAATTCGTCAACTGTTACAACTAAAACGTCTCCTTGTGTAGTATCCACGCTACTATTCAGTGCTTAAATACAATATTTAGAGTTGAACCCAATGTTACTATAAGATCTATTATACCTTAATCAAATATAGTCAACGCAGTTTAAATATCTCAGCTTCTTAATATATAATTATAGATTGTGCTATCATCTCTTTTCTCTTGACTTTATTCTGAATAAAGACACACACAGTCTCATTGTACTTATACTTTGTTTAAATCTAGTTTGAAAATCTAAATACAACACCTTGTCTCTCTCTTTTTTTTCAATGCTTTGTATAGAGCATCTGTTATTCCTGTTCTATGCCCTTTAAACTTTACACTGTCCTTCCTGAACATTTCAGAGCCAAAAGCAACCACAGGTATCTTCTCTCTGTCATATATGTTTCTTTGTGGTCTCCACTGCTTTTCGGGCCTATTGACAAACAATTGTAAGTTATCAAATAAGTATATTGCTGTCTATAGAGCGGTACCTTTCGCTACTTTCTTCACCTTTCTTCTTTTTCTCTTTCTTTTTCCTTCTGTGGTTCTTGTAATTTTTTCTTCTATCCTTATTGTACTTCTTACCACCGTTGATCAATATATTGGCCATTTCTTCTCTGGCCCGTTGAACCTCTTGATAACAGCGGCAGCGTCCCTCGGCTGTTTCATATCCATAAAAATCTAATATTTTCTGAATATTAGCCATTATATATGTCATATACATATGATATTACGTCAAGGATGTGGTCTTGGTCGAAGGGATATTCAGCAATACGCTTTTCATTCCTTCCTTCTCCATTCTTTTCTGTTCTTTTCTTTGATGACGAATGGAGTCAGTGTAATTGTAATATTCGGCTGTCGAAACTCTTATATTTTCTCCCTCGTTATAGGATGCTGTGAATGCATGTTGTCTACCAGGGTCTAGATCACACAGCGAGAAGTTGTCAACATCGCCAGGTTTTAAGACATCACTCAGAAGTTGTCTGTCAAATGTACTGTCTGAGCTTTGTTCAATTACATCTTCATTATTGCTTATACCCTTATATAGCACTACATCCGCTGCAAAGCTATCAGATTTGATTAGATTAGCAAATGCGGTTTTATTTTTTGCTGCTGGTTTCTTTAAATCTTCAAAACTATATTCATTATAATTAACTATTAGCCCATAGATATATGCATATGTATGTGGTTCATTAATAAATACCTGTTCACGCCCAAACTTGACACATCAAAGGCAGTATTGAACATGTTAAATTTAGCTTCATAGCTGCCTTGAAGCGGAATGCCAGCAAATGATGACAGTGTATTGGGGTTTATTGATACGAATAGCCGGGCCATATAGCTTGGTTTTTCTTGTTGACCATGTTCTTAGTTTTCTTGATGCTTTTGATTTTCCTCCATACATCGCTCAAGCATCTCTCTGAGCATTGGTATATGTGATCCAGGAGATGCATCCAAGCTTTTTACTGTAACTGGCTTTGGCATTTTTGTTCTTGACAGGCCTTCGCAGAGAGAATTTATAGCGGTCATTTCATCGATTTGCTATATCTGTTACATCCTCTGGCCACGTTGCTTGACCATCATAGATATGCTGGTAGCCGTATTCAGCAAGCTTTTGGACATGCTTGCTATTTGACTATGTATTTAAGTGTATTAGAGCGAGTAGTGTACAATATAAAGGTTCGATGCTTATTACCTGCTTCACTAACGCTCTGATCGTACGAACCAAATATGACATAAGCCTTGATATGTATGCAGTATGGGCTTGACTAATGCTCTGAAAATATTGTACAAACTCATATCGTTGACGCAGACTATCACTTCTGCTTCTTTTACTGCCTCTCAAGAAAAGACTTATGTCACAGAAGCTTCTGTCGATGTATTCAATAGGAATAACTGTGACAACTTGTTCCATTGTTGGCAAGTAGTGAGTGCGTCTGTAACCTCCTTCAATCAAACCCATTCTCATTGATGGACTTATTCTAATATACGATGAACCGCTTTCGGTAGAGCCATTATTGTTAGATCTCCTTTCGCTGTTGATACCGGAACTCTCATGGTTACTCAATATCTCATGTGCATGACGGTATACATGCGCAAAGGGATTGTATTGAGCAAACATAGCTGAAAGCTTCATAATGGTCTCAGGATCAATATTACTATTTCGGGCTTGTCTTCGTTCAGCAGCATAGGAAGGATCAAAGATATATAGCTGAACGTAGGAAGGCTCACTGCCTTCAACTAGAGTCAAGGGGCCATGACGGTGGCAAAGTGCGCCATAGATCTGAAAGGCGTTTAATCCACCTCTATTGTTATTGTTGTTGTTGGCACGATCTTTAGCCGAGACAATGTTGCAGCCTAAGGAAGTAAACGCAAAGGCGGCGTTATATTGGCGAAGGTTGTCCTTAAAGTGCCTTCCTTGAGTGTCTGTACTTGCAAGCAAGCCCATCAAGTATTAAGGCGGGTCAGGTAAGAGTTGCATTTGGACTGATCCTCGCTTGCAGCTGATTCCCAGCTGGGACTTCTTCAAAGATGACGTCTCTTGCCTTTCATCGATCCAATGCAAGGCGTGACAGTGTGAACATTCCTTGTCCATACATCCAAGGTCCAAAGGGTGAAGGCGAGAAAGCTGCGAGATATAAGCAGCAGGAATGGTCTGAGAAGGTTCTATTCTAGGTCTTCCCCTGAGTCTTACTGGGCTGCCTTCCTGATCTTTTAGTTCAACTCTACGTCTGCGTCGCGATGCTGCAACTTTTTCTCTGCACGCTTGACAGGTGCAGTAGCGTGAATCTGTTGGCAATGTCGCAACATACGAGGAGCATGTAGTTGTTCTAGAAGTATTGTTTTCCATTGTTCTAATGGGCAACAATGTTCGCAGACACATTCGAATCAAAGGGAAACATTACATACTAAATTGTTGTCTCAAAATGTTTTATACGATGAGTAAAGAAAAACGTTTATATTCGAAAAGAAAGGAAATAAAGCCCATATACTTTCAGGAACCAAATGCTTGTCGCGCAGGTTCAAAAAAAAAAATATTAAAAAAAGCAATCAAATCATGTGGGGTTGCATTGTTTTTTTCTAATTCCAGTACAAATTAGTGTTTAGCTCTTTTTTGCTTTCGCCATTTCTCCACAATATTCTGTACTCGTTTGCTTGAATGTTTAGATCCAGTTATGTCTTTCACAGGGCCTGTGGTTGGACTAAAGAAACTATTGATAGTTGATTGTTCACCAACAGCCTAGAGCAAATCAATGAGAAAAGGGAGTGTCAATAATTGTCTAATAACTTACAGTTCTTTTGTTCATTTCTTGAAGTACAGGTAATAGTACTTGATCCGCCTTTTCTTCTGGCCAGCCAAATGCCTCCATCAAGAAGACTCTTAAGGAATCAAGCTGAGGTTGTCCCCATTTGAACTGCTGTTTGGAGCTGTCTACAGTAGGATGAAGATATGCCTCCTTGACTAACGGATTAGGAAAGTCAGCTGGTATTTCCAAATCCTTGTGCCCTTTTCTCTATTATGTATAAAGTAAGCAAACGTTATCTTTGATAATCAATAGATCTTACAAATTTCTTTTGAAAATCTGTGGTATCCTGACCACTATTATACCAGTCCTTAAACCGTATTAAAGGTGTTTCTACTGATTCATCCTCATCATCAACAGATGAAAACTCTGAGAGGATTTCCATAGCCGCAACAGGACCAACTCCGGGAATTCCTTCTGTATAATCACTACCCAACAAATAAGCAAGTTGAATTAGCTTTGTTCTGCTCAGCATCATTTCTCTTTCAATATCTTGACTTTTGTAGAATTCTACAAAGCGTTGTTGATTGAACATATTTTTATATACACGTGTTGCTCCAAACAAAAAGACATCAGAATCATCTGTAATCGTTCCTTCAATTAGGTTAAGGCGCTCTAATTCGGCACACTGTGCTTCAGCTTCCATAGGCGAGACAATATAGGGAATACCAAACAGCTTTAAAAGTTCTTGTATATCCTGAATCATTTGGTCTGTTATATCATCTGTATTTCCCTTTTCTTTTCTTTGTTGAGCATTCAAGTCCTTGATGTCTTCATATAACTCTCTTTTTACGTCTTCTATATTTCTTGATGCAATATTAGAAATGAAGCGAGCATACTCATCATCTTCCCCTTGTACATTATCATCTAATTCTTCTTCTGAATCGTAGCCATGGCCATTGGCTGTTACTGTTACTGCTACAGCTTCGTTTTCAACCTTATCACTTCTTTGAGGTTCATCATTAGCTTCTTTCTCTTTTGAACTATTTACATTGTCAAAAGTATGCATGGGTATAACTTCTTCATATTCTATTGATGTGCTTTCACTATCATCGTCTTCCTCATTGTTCTCAGTCTGCCCATTATAGCCAATCTTTTCTGGTGACATGGTGTTCTTATCAGCTTGTGTGTCCTTTTCTTGTTTCCGATTGTCTTCATTTTCGCTTATCTTATTTACACCAGATTTCTCATCTGGTTTTGTATACAGTAACGACTGTGATACATTAATATGTACAGGTTCTCTCAAAGGAGTGACACTTTGCGATGGTTTATCATCAGTTTCTGATTTTTGGCTAGATCCCGCTTCAACAAATTGAATAATCTCATCATCGTCATCATCAAATATAGACGTATCTTGTATGATATTATCTTCAAGAGTCGGTTCAATCAAATCATTTTCAGTCTTTAATGGCTGCTGTTCTCTGGCAATAGCATTATGCTGTTGTCGATTGTTTTGTTTCCACTGAATCACATTCTCTAAAAATGATTCCTGAAACTGCAACGACTCTAAAGCAAGTTCATCCCCTTCACGCGTTTTTCCAAATTGTTTACGTATGGACATGAGCTGATTCTGTAGCGTTGGAATGTCACTATCAAATATAGCTGATCTAAGAATCCTCTTGTACTCGTCATTAAACGAATACAAGTACAAAAATGCATCAGGAGCTCTAGAAATCCAAAGATTTAGGAAATCATCGGGCCCAAGTGATAAGGCAGAATTGCCTTGTTCCTCTTTTGCTCTACTGTTTAATTCCCGAGCATCCTGTGCGTCTTGTGCATAAATTCTTGAAATGACCTGATCTATAGCCTCGTCATCTGCATAAGCGTTCATGTCATTCAGCAAGTGATCTCTTTTATTTTCGTTTGGTTTGCTATAATCCATAAACAATGCCTCGTCTTCATCTTCTGAAATTATAGAGGTAAAGGGTTCTTCATCTGTTTGTCCTTTATCTTTTTCCTCTTCTTCTTCTTCTTCGTCACTAAGTATTCCATTCAATAAAGCAGCAAGCTTTGGATTGTTTGCCACAGCTTCCTTTACTTTATCAACTTGGTCTTTTTTCTCTGTTGAGGTACTGTGAACATTTAGTATTTTATCAGTTTCGTTTATCATTTTCTTACCTCTCAATGTCTTCTGTAGCGCTCGTAGGAGGCTGTACAGGATCAATATAGACAGGATTTGCAGCAGAAATACCAGGAAGCTTCCACCCCAAGCCTTGCTCTATATTCTCATTCTTGTACAAGATATATTCTCTACCTCTCTCACCAGCTACACGGGCTGGCTCAGAGACAATCGTCCCCCCAGCAACAGTGTTCATCTGCATCACTCTCTGTGTCATTTCATTTCGATGTTTTAGCAACTTGATCTGCTGCTTTGAAAAATCAAGCGCAGTTTTAGAATTTCTAATCATTTGATCTAGTCTTGCCCAAGAAGTTTGACGCGATTTAAGCTTCAAGTCTTGAATAATCTCATACTGTATCTCAGGTGGTAGAGACTTGAATGTCTCCGAGTCAATGTCCATATCTGAAGGCATATATTCTTCAATAAATTCCTTAATCTCTTGTGCTGTTGCTAAACGAGGATCTACTCTATCAGGATGGATTTGGTTTTGATTTATCTCTGGTAACTCATATTGATCTAATTTTCTATTCTTTCGTAAAACATCAACTGCAGCTGATTTTTCAAGTTGCTCATAGTACACATATTCTTCGTCATTAGTTGCTTGTTCTCCTCTTCGTCTAAATAACGTAATTGAGTCTACTATTACTGATGTTTAATCAAATCATCAGATACTCACTTCTTTTCTTCCTCCATTATAACCCTTGACTTAACTTGAGCACTCAAGATCTTTCTTGCAGTAGCTTTCATGTTTATTTTCATCCCTTCTCTTCGTCTTCTTCTTTCTCTCTAAAAAAAAAAATAAGAATTATATTGTCGTGCTTGATTGTTATACTTTACTATAGTATTTCGTTTTAATACTGGCGCTCCACCATCAAACACAAATACAGGTTTAATGTCATAGAATAATAACTTGCATAGTCTTCTAAAGAAACCCAAGAGGTGTCCATTTCTTAGAGCATTTCCTTGCTTGTCGCGCATGGTTCGCATAAATTGGTGGATCCAGATCGATGCATCAACTGCAATTCTTTTTTGTCTCAAAGACTCAAGTTGCGTTGGTCTTGCTGCTGGACCAACGAGTGTCCAAAGTCCTTGAACTCCCATAGGTGATCAGCTAAACGAAAAAAAAAAAGTAACTCTGCTGCGAGAAAGAAGATTTAGCAGTGCCATATAATTTAAATACCGATGCATGAATTGTCGTCAAAACTTTCAAAATACACTTTTAAGCGACAACAGGTACAAGGACGCCATAAAGGAATCGTAGTTGATATTTTATATTGATGTTAAGTTAAATGAACAACTGTTAAAGAAAGAACATAGCTTTTCTTCTTCAAAAGGAAACTATCTCCTTCTGTGCTTTTTTTCATATCTTTAACTCACTTAAGAGTCTACTCCTCTTGTGAGTATCGATCAATTTATAGCATATGATGCATGTTCAATATAATTATTGAAAGAGACATAAGAGATTTGATCTTATTTATGCGCCACTGTACATCAACCGAGATATGTCTTGTACGCCAATTGTTCATGTTTTTCATTGAAATGAATATAAGAACGGAAGTGTATGCATCCATTCCATACTGATGACTTATATTAGTAAATGTTGTGATTTTAATAGAGAGTGATTCTTACGTTTTTTTTTCCCTTGCAGATTGCTGCCAATTTACGTAAAAGAAAAGAGAATGAATCCTGAAGTAGCCTTGTAGTTTTTATAGGGTCTATAAACTAGCGTATTCAAGATTGGATTGTCAAACTGAATAAAATGTAAAGCGACGTTGTAGACTTTAATGGAATTAGTTGGTTCTTTTTATTATTAAATATACAGTATGTTTCTTTTCTTTGCCCAATGCCTTAATTATGCCTAAAGATGCCATTTTATGCCAATGATTGTTTATGCCCTGTTTATGCTGATGCTATGACGATGCTTATTTTATCGCCTTCAATATCACTATTTAACTCCAAGGATGTCTCTTCCTTAATTTCGTCGTCGTCTTCATCTGATTCATCCTTACAGCTTGCCAAATTGAAGAGCTGTAGTGCAATCGAAGCATTGGATATACTCTCTTCATCAATTGCCTGGAAGAATAGCCTTGCCAACTCATTCTCCTTGTCAACAAACATACGGTCAACGTACTTGGCTTGGATATAGGCTAGTTTTGCCTCGCGACTGTCTGTTGGGGATACACGAGCAGCTTGATGACCCCAAATAGTGTTTGCTTGCGCGTTACCCATCAAACGCAAGAACTGTACGACTTCGGGAGTATAACAAGCCCTGTCTAGCTTCAACGATCGTACTTTTGAAATATGTGTGCCAAGACTTCTGTGAATTCCTGAACATTCTGTATAAGAAAGAAAGGAGATGAGAAGATCAAATGTTTTAATAGGAGAAAAAAAAAATTCTTACCGATACACAATAAAACACCCAAGTTTAGCGAGCACCAATCTGGATCTTTAGCTCCACAATCAGCGCAGGAGTGATTTGATTCGTCTTCTCTCAGCATGCTTAGTAATTCTGCCGTAGGTATGGAGTCATACTTGGAGCTAATACTGTTTATTGATGATTTTGTCTTGATACTTCTTGCTTGTGCATGAGTAGAAAAAGACAGATGCTTCCTGGTTTGGCCAAAATGAAAACTAGACCATCTTGATCGAAGGCCTGTCGCTGTTGGTTGTGAAGGAACCTCAAGAGATTTGCCTGTATCATTATGGGCTTGCCTCTCAGGAGCTACGGATCTTAGTACAACGCTTAATGAACGAGCACGACTGGATCGCTTTTTCTTGGAACTACCATGACTTTTGTTGCTACTGGATGTTGACGTGGGAGTGGATGTTGAAGGCGACAGAAAGGCGTCCTTAAAGTTTGTTGAGCTGCTTGTACCATTCAGTACACTTTCAATTGAATTCTGTACGGTAGACATCCATTGTTCAGCCTCCTCCTGCGATGTTGCTTGGTATAGTCTCCGAATCTTTGGTGTTATGATCTCAAAGCAGAATCGTCTCTCTGAGTTTCGTGCTTCACGTACGCTTGCGAACCTCAAGTCAATCGGATTGTTATGTGGCTCCAGCTGCTTCTTCCAGTTTGTGTACTCGTAAAACTGCCCACCACTTACAACACACCAGTATCTAAAAGAAAGACAGAGAAAATGTGTTGGTTCTAACGGAAACTTTTGATATTTATATCTCGCCTTACTTGTGCCATGTTTGAGTGGTATGTTTGACCTCAAACCCGGAACTTTTGGATGGCTTTGAAGTTGCAAACAAGAAGCCTTCCTTTTTGCGACCTAAAAGGGCATTTCCTCTATTGGTTTGGTGTGCTAGGTCTCTGATACCCTTAAATTTGTCCTCATTGGTGCTTGAAGACGAGTGATCTGTATCACAAGATATGGAAGAGGCAGCTTGACATTCAGAAATACTGGGCCGTCTCTTCTTATCCAAGTGTTCAATAATCAACATATTTTCTATCTCTTTCCTCTTTGCAGCCCTTGCCTGAATCTTCAATGCATGCTGCTTTGATATATCTTCCAGTAATTTCGATAATAGCTCGAGCCCAGGCTTAGTATTCTCAACCTTTTGCGATATTGATTCGAAATACTTGACTTCACGGACGATATGATCTGTGATGCAGAAAAGAATGTCGTGCTCTTTTTTACCCCCATGCAAATCCAAGAGATACCCCAAGTAGTCGAAACGTGCTAGATCAAACTTTAATTTCCGAGCCACCTGCCTTTCTTCGTCGACATGCTTCCGCTTTAGGTATTTGGCTAGCAGAGCATAATATTCTTTACTCTCTTCCTCAAACTGTCGCTTCTTCAGATCTGCCACCTTAATGTCATTTTCATATAGTGCCTTGATGGGCTCAAGTAGCTGCGTTGATAATGCAGCATCCAATCTTTGCCTTTCCTCTGTGATCTTTATCCAAGCATCATTCAGATAATGATTCATCAAGGGCTCAACACATTCAATATCTTGCAATGTCTGCATGAATTCTCCGTCTGCTATTGCCAATTGTCTTCTAGCTTCCAACGAGGTGGTTGCTGCCTTGATGATTCTCTTTACTCGAGCTTTCAAGACGGCTGTACGGCTCTCAAGATGCTTGATAGTAGCTCTGAATAATGGTCCATCCTCAGAAATCTCCATGTTTGGCAACAATTGCATTTCTCGACTAGCTGAAAAATGTTTTAGGAGAGAAAAAGAAAAAGAATAAAGGAAATGAAAAATACACGTTTTTGTTCATCTTGAAGCACACAAAATCCCATGTTCCTGCAGTCAACGGAGAATTAATTTATTAGTTACATATTGTGTTGCCTAGTAACAATAAACATCCATGGACACGAACATGATGTACGCCTACTATTCGAGTGAATGAAGTCCTTGGACAAATAAAATCATATATATGCAATTGTCATCATCTTGGTTCCTATGATTGGTTTTTCTCTTGCTTTCTGAATGTAAACCAAGGGGCGATCAATTATTCTCAGTGTGTACACGGACATTTAAAAGAAAGCCCTCAACTGCTAGGACGACCATCGGTATACTGTTCAATTGTTGATCGTTCCTCCTTTATTCAAATTGATCAGAATACATCAGCTTATTAATTAAATCCTTTTATACAAGTTTCTCATTGATACACATCCTTTTGATAGATTTGCATTTAAACTTCATTACCAAGTACGACATAACAAAAGAATTCATGAGGGGGGTGTCCATTTATGGTAGATGGGTTTATTACTTTTTACTTCACATGGTTCATACTTTTAATAAGATTTAATGCACTTCCCTTCTTGAACCAGCCAATCTGATCCTGACTCATGGTATGCTTAGCATCAATGGTCACTTTTGATCCATCTGGCTTAGTAACGATCAGTTGAACTGGTTTACCTGGTGCAATATCCTTGACACCGACTGTTTCGATCACGTCACCGCTAGAGATCTTTTCATAGTCATCTTCATTGACAAATGTCAGTGGCAGTACACCTTGCTTCTTTAGGTTTGTTTCGTGAATTCGCGCAAATGAACGAGAGATGATGAGGGGACAGCCTAGATAACGTACTTGCAGGGCAGCATGTTCACGAGCAGAGCCTTCACCGTAGTTATGATCAGCGATCACCATCCAGTCAATTTTTTGTCGTTTATAGCTCTTGGCCACTTCGGGAATGGTATCTTCTTTGTTGTTTGTGATATCAATTGCTGAATTGACTTTACCGGTATCTGCATTCAATGCGCCGATGAGTGTATTTTCTGCAATGTTTTCCAAGTGTCCCTTATACTTTAACCAAGGTCCAGCCGCTGAGATGTGATCGGTTGTGCACTTGCCCTTGACCTTGAGCAATACACGAATATTTCTAAACTCATCACCATGCCATGGTTCGAATGCTTCCAAGGCTTGTAAACGATTTGATTTGGGATCAATATTGATTTCTACAGAAGGATCAGGAGTGGGCGTAGGTGATGGTGGTTCATATGTTGCACGACCGGCTTCAAATCCTTGACGAGGAAGATCGTCACCACTGGGTGGATTGAATTGGAACTTTTGACCATTCTTGTCCAGCAAGGTATCCGTCATGGGGTTGAAAGAAAGTTTGCCTGCAAACGCCATTGCCGTGACAATCTCGGGTGCAGCTAAAAAGTTCATGGTCTTCGGGTTACCGTCGTTTCGGCTACGGAAATTTCGGTTGAATGATGTCAGGATCGCATTCTCTTCCCCCTTCTTTTCTGAGCGCTTCCATTGACCAATGCAAGGACCGCATGCGTTAGCCAAGACTTGACCTCCAGCTTCTTCAAACACTTGTTGTTGACCATCACGTTCGATCGTTGCGCGGATCTGTTCAGAACCAGGAGTGACCAAGAAGGGAACTTTAAGTGGTACACCGGCTGAAGTAGCTTGTTTGACAATAGATGCAGCACGAGACATGTCTTGATATGACGAGTTTGTGCAGCTGCCAATAAGTGATGCGCTCAATTCATCCTTCCATCCATTCTGGCTGACAACATCCTTGAATTTGCTCAGGGGTGTGCTCAAGTCAGGTGTAAACGGACCATTGATATGAGGTTCAACTTCGGATAAGTTGATTTCGATGAGTTGATCATAGTGAGCACCAGAATCAGCACGCAAGAAGTGAGCGTTGCTGTCCGCAGCTTGGCTCACTGCAGATCTTCCGGTAGATTGCAAGTATGAACGCATGCTACTAGTATAGGGGAATACAGATGTCGTAGCGCCCACCTCGGCACCCATGTTACAGATAGTAGCCATACCAGTACATGACAAGCTGTCAAAGCCTTCACCAAAATATTCAATGATATGACCAGTGCCTCCACGAACGGTCAGTAATCCGGCAAGCTTCAAGATCACATCCTTAGGACTGGCCCAGGGACCTAATTGTCCTGTCAACTTGACACCAATGACATTAGGTGCCTTTAATTCCCATGGGATGCTGGCCATTGCATCAACTGCGTCTGCTCCTCCTACTCCAATAGCAACCATACCGAGACCACCTGTATGATATAAGTATGGCACTTCTTTTTTTTTTTTTGTTGCTTGGTAACTTACCTGCGTTAGGTGTATGACTGTCTGTGCCCAACATGAGGCCACCAGGAGCAGCGTAGTTTTCGAGTACGATTTGATGAATGATACCACTTCCAGGCTTCCAAAAGGCAATACCGTATTTCTTAGCTCCACTCTCTAAAAAGTCAAAGATTTCCTTGTTGGTGACGATTGACTGCGCAACATCTTTATCTGCTCCTTCATGAGCTGCGATCAAGTGGTCACAATGAATAGAGGTAGGAACTGCGGTAGTAGACATACCAGACAACATGAATTGAAGAAGAGCCATTTGAGCAGATGCGTCTTTAGATACATGGGTTAGCTAAATCATATACTATACTTTGATGTTTGTACCTTGCATTGCTACACGATCTACATGTTTAGGTTAATACCTTGTAAACACACATAATTGTTATCATTGTTACCTGGAGATAATTTCAAATAAGTCTCACCCCTGACCGGAATGGTTTCTTCAGGATTTGTCAAGTGAGAATATACGATCTTTTCAGCCAAAGTCAATGGTCGTTGATCCAAAATACGCTTAACAAGATCAAGGTTTTTATTGAGTTTTGCATAAGGTGGAGTTATAGATGAACAATCCTTCTCTGC